>CAUYLG010013864.1:0-26377 GCA_963573385.1 Cacajao melanocephalus
GGACATGGACTTTGGAAAAGCTTGTAGTCCCTGTATCTATGGGTAATGTTGCTAACCACTTTCCTAAAAGAAGACCCTGGGGAGGACGTTCTAGTGTATACTTTCCTTTTCCAGCTAATTTTACAAAAAAAAAAAAAAAAAACAAAAAAAAAGGGTGTTTTAAATTTTTTCCACCAGATGGCAATAACATGAGATACGAGTTTAGGTTGTAATCTTGAAGAGAAAAACAACCAACCAAACAAACAAAAACTGTATCTGGAGAAAAAGAAGCACCAAAAAAAAAGAGATTTAGATGACCCAAATGAAATGTCTGTGTCATCTGTAATACCCTAGGAGTCTATGATCTTGTGAGGTTTGTAGCAGGTCCTCAACCTACCTCCTTTTAATGCATGGGTGACTTCTCATTCATAATTATTTCGTAGTAAAATGGGAATATTCAAAAACTTATCTACATAAAATTATCGGCCAATTCTCATAACTAAAAGTATTACCCTTGGTGTATATATCCGTACATTTATATTTTCAGTTGTAATACTAATTTCTTAGTTAATTGATGCCTCCCTTGGATATGAGGTTGCTTGGGAAGAATAGCTAGCCTGTGTGCCTCTAGGAAATCTACCCCTGCTATCCAACCTGCCAAAAGTCATATGAAATAAGCCTGCCTAGGGCTCGTTCATCCTGTTAGCGAAAAATCGTGAATAATACTATATTAGTGTCCATCTCCTAATTTAAAAGTTTTTGGAAAATTCAGTTTTAGAGTCTGGCACTCCATGTATACATGGAGTAGGCCACTGCTGGTTTGGAAAATAAACATAATATGAATGTATTTTCAGATGGTATAGAGTATTTTATCTTATTAATTCTTCTCAAAACAAGTCTTCAATTGGATAAAACATTAACTTCCCTAAAAAGTAGAATAAGCAGACTCAGGAATATTCCATCTGCCCTTTTCTAATGGTAATCAGAATGAAAAGGTGTTTAACTCTTTATAAATGCTTGGTCACTGGAGGCTGGCAAGGTTGTTGGGGAAGAAAAAGAAGGGAAACTAACATTTTTTTGAATTCCTAAAGATCGTGACTCTCATGATGGCAATCAATACTTATCACAACCTCCTGACATAGGTATGAAAGACACTGTGGTATAGTGAAGAATGGGAGCTTTAGAGCCATAGACTTGATTTCTGATCTTAACTCTCACCACTCCTTTAGCTATGCAACCTCTGGCAAATTATTTCTCTCCAAGCCTCAGCTATCTCATCTGTAAACTGGGGATAACAGCGCATACCTCATCAGGTGTTTATGAGGAGTGAATGTAAAGCACCTTGCAGAGTGCTAGAATAGAATAGGAACAATTCAAAATTTATTATTATTATTGTGATGATAGTGATGGTGATGAAGTCAATTTTGCAGAAGAGAAAACACATTCAGAGCTGAAGTATCTTGCTTACGGTTACATAGCTAGTAAACTTAAAAGGCATTTAGCACCATATCTGGCACCATAGCAGGTGCCTAATTAACATTTTGTTTGCATTCATCCTTCCTGATCTAAAACTCAGTGATTTTTTGAGATCTTATTCCTTTAAAATAATGGGTTAGGCTCAGCTTTACCTTGATTGGTGCAAGATGCAACCACTAACATACATCTGACTCATAGATACATGGACTAAGACAACAAAGAATATTCCAGATCTTACAAAAAAGATGATAATTGGGCACACCATTTTGCCTAACATAGGAGAAATCATTTCTCCTTCAAAGAGCTACATATTTTCCCTCCTAGGTGTCTCTACAGATCGGCAGTCACTGGCAGATGAGATCCTGTTTCAGACTTTTAGCTCCCGGATCTGTATACTTTATTTTACATAAGTCAGTGTACTGAAGGATGGTGCAGGCTAAAAATATAAATAGGTTCAAAATGTGTTTATGTCAGTTCATGGATGATAGATTCAGGTTTTTGTCCTTGGCCTTTTTCTAGTCTCAACCCTCTACACACTCTCCCTGGGTAATCTCATCCATCCCCAGGCATCTCTACTCTGAGACACCGATGAGCTTAAATCTACTTATAATGACAGCCCAGATCTGTTCTGAATCCTAGACACACATTTCCAATCGCTGATGGGAAAAGCCACCTGAATGTCCCACCAGCGTCTTAAACTTAACATGTCTAAAAAGAAACTCATCTTCTTCCCTTCCAAACCTGCTCCTCCTACTGTGTTCATTCTCTTGGTAAATTAATCACTATCCTGTTTCCCAAACTTAAAACTTTAGAGTTATCCTTGACTCAGTTATTTCTTTCAACCTCAACCAGTAATCAATTATAAAGTTCTATCAATTTGAACACACTTACATCTCTTGAATGTGTCTTTTCATCTCCAGAGGCATTGTTTAGACCTCTCACATCATTCTTAGCTCTGGCCTAATTCAGTGGCCTCACAGATTTTTCTCCCTGCATTCAGTTATTCCCAACTGCAATAAATCTTCTACACTGCTGCCTACACTTCTACAATTCTCTTGTATACACTTCTTATCCTAAATATTGTAATTCATCAGGAAATTCTTCACTAATTAAAAGCTTTCTTTTTCAACGCTTAAAGGAAATTTTAAAAATTTCCTACATTGGGCATGCAAGACTTCACAATCTGGCCCCAACATACCTTGCTCTAGTCTTCTTCAGAGTTTTACACTTTGCACGTGCTTATCTGCTCTCTAGGAATGTCTTTTTGGTAAACTTTTATTCAAATTTTAACTTAGGTCAAATGTCACCTTTCTATGTACCCTAATTCCTCTAAATAAGTTAATTGATTCATTCTGTGTACTTCCACAACACCTTTTTTTATCTATAAAAGCACTTCATACATTTAATTGCAATAACATATTTTGAGTATCCATTTTCTCCACTGCACTGTAAGTTTCCTGCAAGCAATCATCTCCATCCTCAGCACTGGCTTCAAGGTCTGACACTTATTAATGACTAAATAAAAGCTTACTGAATAAAAATCATCCATTGAAAGGAAGTTAGAATGACATCACAGAGACAAACTCCCCTTACCCCAAATTCCTTTTAATGAAACCACAGAGACAAAATCTGAGGCTGGCCAGCTCTTTATACTGACTCAGCATAAAATTGCTTATGTTTTTAGAACTGTCACCAGAATGCATTCTTATTTCTACTCACTCAACCGTTCTACATCCTAAAACCACAACCCATAAATCACAATTGAAAATTCATCTTCTATAAAGATAAACTTACAGATAAATATTTTAATGAGAACTAGGCATTTCCTAAAGCCAAAAACATTTCCATAGGAAACCATTCCCAATTGTCAGGCAGAAGAAGAAAATTATTTTAGAACAAATTTACATGATATGAACTGAAAAAAATTGGAAAGATTAAAATGAATTCCTCGAAAAGAAAGATATAAAATTTTACCAATTATGTTAAGGGATAAAAATGAGTAATATAGTTAACATCACAAATATGTAATAATTATTTAAGTGTTAGCATGAATTTTGACTCAATTTAATGTTGTTTTTAAAATGTAAGATTCAAGTACTAATTAGAGTGTACTGTAGTTTTCATCTGTAATCATTTCATTTGACATAGCAATATTTAAAGAGTAGTTTTCAATGCATGATAAGCACTTATGTTTCAGTCGATAGCAACTAATTCCTTAAATGAAACAATTATAAAGCATATATTATATGCAAAGTTTTATAGAAAATAGATATCTACCAAGAAACCATGATCCCCATCTTCATTGATTACACAATCTAGGAAAATATATACAAATCATAGGAAGAGTTAAAAAGAGGCCGAGCATGGTGGCTCATGCCTGTAATTCCAGCACTTAGGGAGACTGAGGCAAGTGGATCACATGAGGCCAGGAGTTCAAGACCAGCCTGGCCAACATGGCGAAATCCCGTCTCTATTAAAAATACAAAAAAAAATTAGCCAGGCATGTTGGCATGCACCTGTAATCCCAGCTACTCAGGAAGCCAAGGCTTGAACCCAGGAGGCAGAGGTTGCACTAGGCCAATATCATGCCACTGCACTCCAGCCTGGGTGACAGAGTGAGACTCTGTCTCAACAAAAAACGGGGGTGGTGTAAAAAGAATGTATTCTTAAAGTTCATGGAGGAAGATCACCTACACAGTGAAACAGTGATGATGTTGGGGGTGATGGTACGGCAAGGATTCAGTGGAAAAGGATGCTTGTAAGCTACGCCTTGACAGATGGTCGGGTATGAATAAAGAGAGATAGCAGAGAATTGTATTCCAAGAAAGATTTAACAACACAGCAAAAAGATTGAAAAGGGATGGAGTGAGATCCAGGTAGACCAGTTAAGAAACAAAAAACAATCTAGGTAAGATGTAATGAGAGTAATGATCATGAGAATGGAGAGGAGAAATTGATTTGAGAGATGTAGACATTAACTCTGCTGGAGGAAAGGAAAGTGATTAGATACAGAAAGTATGTGTGGTTGACTGGGAGAATGGGAGCATCATTAACAGATATAGGTGATACAAGGAAGTTGAGTAGGATTAGGAGTGTTAAAATGATTGCTTCCACTTTAGATAGATTGGTTTAGAAGTGCTAGTGTATTATTCATTTGGAAATGCTGAGGAGCTTAACTGAAAATTTAGGACTAGAGTTTAGAAAGGAGGTTAGTTCTGAAGATAAATATTTGAAAGTCATTCAAATAGATGTGATCATTGAAGCCATCTGAGTAAAAAAGATTTTGGAGGGTTGGAGCAATAATTTTCAATCTTGAGCAGGAATCAGAATCCCCTGGGGTTTTTTAACCCACAAATAGGTCCCACCCCCAGGGTTTCTGACTCAATATGTCTACAGTGGGGCTTGAGAATTTACATTCTAAAAAAAGTTCTCAGGTTTTGCTGTTGCTGCTAGTCAAGTCCACACTTGGAGAACCGAGATAATTACGTCCATTATTTTTATCTCAGCATTAACTTATTCATTAAAAAAAGTGTGCCAGTGTCAATATCTTCTACATCATTAAAATAGTGTCTAACACAGCTTACCTATCAATTGAAACAGAAAATCGTATTTCTACTAGCTTTTTTTTTTTGGTTAGAAACCATCTTGTCAATCCATAATTGAGAAACTAAGGCTGCCCAAAGAATATGCTCCAAAATATGGCTATTGTAGGAAGTGTTCTAAAAAATTCTTACTTTCCTTTCAGACTGGGCTGAACAATGTTTCTACATTCTGGTGATAGACTATCTGGAACCCTGTTTGGTGGTCTCCACTAACCTGCTAGCTTTGTCAGCAGCCAAATATTTCTTTGAGACTTTTGTCCCATATAAGCAATGGCTTTAAAAGCACTTAGCTGTTTACTTTTCATCTTACTATAGATTATTTATCCTTCAGTCTGTAAATGACTATTTGTAGGATTAGACAAATTTTGAATGCTCTGATAAGAGGACTGCAGCATCCAAATTCATGCATAATCCGTAAAAAGCACATGTAACCTACAACCTCAGCTGGGCTGGCATATGAAATAGATTCTCCGAGCATATGTAAGCAGTGCGAATTATTAACCAGTTAACATCAGCAAATTTATCTTTGAAACAAAAGTTTATGCACACAAGCATTCTCTAATGAGAAATAATATTCCTTATAAAGATCTAATAAAAACATACCTTGAGTAGATTTTTCTACTTCTTTCCTCTTTCTACTCTGGCTATTGTAATTCATCCTCAGCTCTTGGTTATACTCCTGCAGAGTTTCCCTGGAGTTGTATGACTGTCTTGGTTTTCTTCCATCGTCACTCTCATCGGAAGAACTGGTGTAAGCTAGATCCATTTCATGCTTTACTTTTGATAGAGGCTGGTAGGGTTTGCAGTCAGTTTGCTCCATCTCTGATTAAGCAAGATCAGTGTCATGAAAAAAGGATGAGGAAATCCTTTAATGCAAGCAGTTCTGGAAGAGAAAGGGAAAAACACAAGCCTTCTTAGATTTGTCCTTTTGTGAGGAAATGCATCTGGCAGATTCACAATTGGTCTTGATAATACTATCAAAGGAGCGAAGTAAAAGACAAACTAGATGACATGAAGCTAGCCGGAGGCAATAATAACACTCTGTGTTACATGCATACATTGTCAGGCATTAAGGATTAAGCTGGAGGTTGCAGCATCAGAAAATACTCAAGGTAAAAGAGAGTCAGCCTTCAAAAGTATTTGTATTGGAATGCAAATAAAGGACAGTGTTATTCTATGGCGTGTGCGTGTTTTTAATGTTAAAATCAGTGGTTACAATAAAAAACATTATCGGATTTGAAAGTGGTGAGGAGTACAAAGATTAACCCAGTACATCCCACATTTGAAATGAAAACTGGTAAGAGAACTACATTCAGAAAGAACACATTCTTGCCTCTGGTTTAATATTACATTTAAGTCAGGGGCTCTGAGGAAGGGAAGGATTCTGAGTGAGAGAGCTCAGGAAATAAAGTGTCCTTGAGGGGGACTGAGCTCTTTGTGCTCATATTGTGGCTTTTGAGCCTCAGGCCTGCAGAGCATTTTTAATGAGTTAGGTGGTGGTAAATTTTTTTTCTTCATAGTACTGAGAGGACGTAAACAACACTTCTGGTGAGTATACTGGTATAGGAACAGCAGGATCTAAATCGGTTTTAGAAATAGCAATTTTGAACTTCATGATAAATCACTGAAAGAACCCCCTTTCTCCACAGAATGCTGAGCTAGGAGCCACTAAAGGTCTTAGGGCCAGTAGAGGCATTAACTGCTCTACTTAGCACAGAGAGTTTTGAGAAGACCAAGCGCCATCTCAGCTGTCAAAAGTCCTCCGTAAAGTTAAAAGCCCTGAAAAAGTGTTCTAATTTTCATTCTTTACATTATTTTATCATCACCATTTCAGTCCACCGCTGCAGCTTTGCAACTTGGTCTTTTCATACAATGTTTAAAAATCTAGTTTGAAACCAATTAACTTTATGGTTTTATTTTGCAGTGAAATTGACTCCTCGATTTTTCTTCAGCTCTTCACCATGTGTATTTTCAAAGAAATCCATAGACATCTAAATGGTGGCTCCTTTATTATGTACACTATCTCATATTTTGGAATTCCTCTTGCACTTGTGGCAAGCACATAGAACACAGAAATCATTTAAAATGGCTTATAGCTTTTCAAAGCATGATGTAGGCTGAATTTTAAAAAGGCTTATACATTTGACTGATATGTTTTAAATGGTTCATATTGTTTTGCAGTATGAACAAAGTTTCACAAGTCAAGGCTTCTTTCCCTAATCAAATGTTAAGGTCTTGCAGGCAGGATATGAGTCTTACATCTCTTCATATCCCCCAAACCACTAAGCATTACTCTAGGCACACACATAGTAGAAACTAATTCCTGAACCTACAAACTGTCTTTGGAGACATGTAGCTTGGTTTGAACTAATATAAGAGATGAGCATGCTTAAAGAGAAAGCAGCAGACACACACACACACACACACACACACACACACACACAGATGATTCAACAACAGTCTAATCTCATGCCAGTATATTGGCTTCATATACTGTCTACACACCCATAACTTCTCAGTTTATAGCTTCAGCATGGGTCTTTCCCCTGAGCCACAACTTTGACTATCCAACTGCCTACTCAATATCTGTACTTGGTTATCTAAAAGATACGTCAAACATAGTATGTTCAAAAGTGAGCTTCTAATTCCTACCCTTTCCCAAACTTAATCCTTTCATAGCATTCTTTAAATTGATATTAACAGATGGCCACAAGGCTCTTCTGTTTGCTCAGGCCAAAGAATTTGAAGTCATTCTTGACTCCTGTCTTTCACATCCCACATGTAATCCATCAGTAAATCCTATTGGTCCTACCTTTGAAATGTATCCAGAATCCAACCAGATCTCTTCAATTTCTCACTACCACATCAGTTCAAGCTAACATATGCCTTCTGGATTATTGCAATTGTTTCCTAATTGGTCTCCTTCTTACACCACTGCCCTCCACACTGCAGCCAGAATAAAACTTTTAAAATTTAAGTCATATTATGTCTCTCCTTTGCTGAGAAGCAGCAATGATATAATTTTCCTCAAAGTAAAAGCCAAAAACTTTATAATGGCCTACAAAGTACATCCAAGGTGTACCTCCTTCTATTCTAACCGCCCCAAACTCATCTTTGGACATTTTCTTCTCAGCTCATGTACCCTAGCTGTACTAACCCTCTTGCTGTTTGTGAAAACCCCCAGCATATGTGTGCCTCACAGCCTTTGCAACCTCCCATCAAAAAATACCAAAAAGTGGTATGTCTCATCTTTCTTCTTGTCTTTCAAAGAACTTATTATCAAATTACACACTATATATTTTACTTATTTATTTATCATCTGCCATCTGTCTCTGCCCACTAAAACATAAACATCATGAAGGGAGGCATTTTTATCTCTTCTATTCATTGCTATGTCATTCAGAATAAACACAGTGCCTTGCATATAGTAGATACCTGGTCAATACATGTTGAATGAATAAATAAACAATTGTTGAAAACTCTCAAGAGGGGCTGGAGAGAATGCGGAAATGTATAAGCCATAGGCTCTGCCCCTGAGGAACTCACAGCTTAATATACGCAATAATTAAACAGCTCTACTACAAAGCAGAATGAAGTGGCTCTTGCACACAAAAAAGACAAATACAGTAATGTTTGAGCACTAAAGATGAAGATATTGGAAAAGGATGGCACTTGATTCAGCTAGCTGTCACCACAACCACTGAAATTCCACTGAGTATCTATAAGGTCAGTTTTAATCTCTTTCTTCTTAGGTTTCCATGACATGATCTTCAGAAGGTGCTACGGAAACCTAAGAAGAAAGGTGGACAGTTGTCTGACTTTGCTACAAACAGTGCAAAATGAGAACTGTATCAATAGCAGGCTTCCAGAGATGTAGTTTTGCAGCTAAGGATTAGGCTTTCACCCAGAAAAGGAGGCATCTATAAAATTCACCTAACGTCAAAACAGGTCTTTCCTTTCTACAAATGCCACAGCTTCCCCGGTCCATCCCATATCCAGCCATGTCTCTTCTTTTCATGGAACACTGATGATTCACACAGCTTTAATCTAGCCTGGAGAGCTTTCTTAAGCTATATGCTCCTATTTCAAATATAAAGTGGGCATCTTTACTTAAAGGTCCTTTAGGTATGGCAACTCAGTATTTCCTCCCTCCCAAAATTCGTTCATCTTCTCAAACTTCCCCATCTCTGTTAATGGCCACATTAGTAGTTCAAGTCAGAAACCTAGCGCTTACTGCTCCTCCATCCTCATAAGCATCTACCTGATTGCTAGGTTGCATTGCAATCTCCAGCTGTCTCATCCTCTCCATCCCAGTTGCCACTGCTTTAGCTCAGTCCCTCATCAGTTCTGCCTGAACTGTAGACTTTCCTTCCCCTATACCCTTCCTGCTCCAACCCAACTTCCATACTGCCACTAGGGTCATCATCAGGATGATCAATGTAAAGTTCTTCGGTGGCTGTGAGAGCTGAACTATAAAAGAAGAAATGTATTCGTGGACAAGATACTGGAAACAACAGGGGAAAATAAATTTGACAAGGTACTTGCATTATTAAAAATATACAAAGATAGTCTCAAATTTCTAAGCCGTGTAAGAATATTAAATATTCAAAGTAGAGTTTAGGTAAATAAAAATGGTTGCCGAGTGGAAGAAAATGTATATATAGGAACTTTGAAAATCTTGCTCAGTTGTCCTGTTAATGTAAAACAACACCAAAAAACATCTATTAATGAAAATACCAAAATAAAATTAAAAGGTAAAAATAATTCATCTAACTTCATTTCAACCAACACGTACAGTTCTTTGTTCACTGAAGGATGAGAGTTTAACAAGTCAGTGTGGAGAACTATTTTCCACATAAGGCCATTGACAATGAAAAAATAGCAATCAAAGACTTTATAACTAAAAAGAACTTAATAAAATACTTTCTGTTATAAAGATTACTGGATATTATTTTATCTTCTAAAGTACACTTTCCATCTCTTTACTTGCTCTTTCAATGAAGACTTTGGTTTGCTCTGATCAGAATTAACACACTCGGAGTATGGCCAGAATAACACTCCCTCTTAAGCTTCAGTTGATTATGAATGTACACTAATCTGAATGCCACTCAAACCTAACAATTTAAATTTAAAAATGAAAAATGTCTCACTTTGAATGCTGAACATTGTGTTTCGGCAAATATGAATTGTCATGTTATAATCACTCTTATTTTTATGTATGGAAACTTAGACATTCTCTTTTCCCTCCATTACATTTATTTGTAACCGGGGGGAGAGAGAGAGAGAGAGAGAGAGAGACACTTTTCTATAGCTATTATGAAACATTTTCAAATTTCTAATCATAGCTATTCATAGTCATGAATCAGGAAGGAAAGTCATATCTATTCAAGGGTATTGATGGTCCTTGGAAGCAATCTTCCTTTAAACCACAAAAGTGGTATAATCCAAGAGAAAATAATCCTTTCCTGCTCCTTGACCCTCAATGATAACTTTTTGTCTTAAAATTTGTATCAGTGGATCCAGGTGGCAAGGAAATCTTTCCAGGTCTCTTGAAGCATGTGATATGGAGGTGTACACAATTCTGTGTGCCTAGAGCTGTGAAATAGTAATTGCGATATTTATCAAAGGCTTGAGAAACAGAGCTTGAATTCACTAATAAAGAGCTCATTTTTTCCAAATTAAAAGGTAGAAAACATTAAGAAAAAGATTAATATTTTAAATTCAACAATGGTTGAAAGTGTAATCATCCTGAAAGAATGTTGTTCCAAATACTCTATGGTAAAGGATAGGCTCATATTTGCTTAATTGGCTTTTTCATTCAGTGCCCACCATGGCATCCTGAAGGTCCACAGTCAAGTCAATGTTATTTAGACATGATGATGATACTGTCAACTCACAGAAAAACCGAATATACGTATAATGCTATTCAATATCATTTCTCTATTATTTTGATAATGATAAACTCTAAGACAAAGCAAATGCGTACAGAAAACACATGCTGCTTTGGAACAGAGTGCAAAATAAAGAAGTCAATTATCTTTCCTACTGCAGAAGATGCCTTCAGACAGTCCACAAAGCATGAATTCAAATGTCACCACCTGTGGCTTGCTCTTATGCTTTAAATTCTATACTTGCTAACAAGACAAACTCTAAGTGACTTTAGAAGAGAGCCATGGTGGAGACTTACATTTATTTATTTAGTCACTGTAAGGCTAGGGAGAGACAACTCAGTACGTGGAAATCATTGACCTTCAAGTGACAGAATTACCACAATAAAAGTAACAGCAGCAGCAGCTGCAGCAGCTAACTCATAAAACAGTTATCAGGTACCAGGTGCTATATTAGTGCTGTTCATACATTAACTCACTTAATTCTTATAGCACCCTGTGAGGTAGGTACTGTTTTTAATCCCCATTTTGCAGATAAAGAAAACCAAGGAACAGAGAAGTTAAGTTGCTTGCCAAGATCACACATGTAGTAAATGGCAGGATTGAGATTTCAATTCTTACAGTCTGTCTTCAATGGCCCCACTCATAACCACTTGTCTACATTGCTTTTCAGAACATGTGGCAGAATTACCTTAGGAAAATCACCCCCCCCAGAGAATTGTTTCTCTAAATGTAAAATAAGGAGATTGGATTATCTCAAAGAACTCTTCCAACTCTAAAATTCTACAATTATATATGAAATTGAAGGAAAGTTTAGATTGATTTGCAAAAAATAAGATGATGAGTATAAGGGCCATGTTTACATTATTTATCATTCCTCCTCCTCTTCCCTTCCTTTCTTTCTCCTCCTCTTTCTCTTCTTAGCCCTCTCATACACACTCCAACCTGCTATAGGGTAGCTGAAATAAAATTTTGTTTTGAATCCCTGGGCATGAGTATATATCTATGCACTGGGGATAACCTTTCTTCCACTATACTTTTATTTTCTTTCCATTTTTCATTCTTAATCATATACACTGCCCTCTCAAAATGGGAACCTGTCCCTCATTAGTCATAGCAGCTGCTTTTAGTTTGGAACTTCCATGAAATAGTCCCACTCCACCTCAGAAAACTAAATTAAAGGATACGTAGAGCATTGCCTAGGGATAACAGGCCCTCATAGCACAACAGATAGAGGAAATGAGGCCACACAGTGCCTGAGGAATAGCTAGCAAAGGAGGCTGGTACTCTTTGGAATTATCACAATAATTTTTCCTCAGTAAGGACCTATTACATTAATGCAGATTGACTGATTCAGAAAACACTGGATTTAGGAAGCTCTTAAAAGAAAGGTGAAATTGTGACTGATTCTTCTCTTACCTGTCTTTGCTTTTATTTTTCTTTTCTTTTTTTCTTTTTGAGACGCAGTTTTGCTCTTGTTCCCCAGGCTGGAGCACAGTGGTGCAATCTCAGCTCACTGCAACCTCTGCCTCCAGGCTTCAAGTGATTCTCCTGCCTCAGCCTCCCGAGTAGCTGGGACTACAGGCGTGTGCCACCACACCTGGCTAATTTTGTATTTTTCAGTAGAGACAGGGTTTCTCTATGTTGGTCAGGCTGGTCTTAAACTTTTGACCTCAGGTGATTCGCCCGCCTCAACCTGGGATTACAGGCATGAGCCACCATGTTCTCTGTTTTTCTAAGGAAGCACTTAAGTAGTGAACTGCTGTGGGTGTGAGAACGTGGAAGCTATAAAAGTACATAATCACCTAATCTCCCCCATAATCCTACCAGCTTGTAAGAGTGACTGCTGCCATTCTGGTCCATTTCCCTCCAGTCATAATATGCACACAAATTTTTTCATGTTGCTTCCTTCACTCTAGATGATTTTCTGCGTGTTTCTACACAATATCTATAGCAATCATTTTTAATGGCTGTGTAGCGTCAAGGCACCATAATTTACATATGCATTCCTCAATTGTTGGATATTTACACTCCTCCCTCACCATTTGCAAGTACTATAACTGAAGCCATATAAAGATACCATGAACATCTTCAATTTTTAAAATTATTTCCTTAGGGTAAATTCCAAGAAGTTGAATTAATGAGCCAAAAGGTTTGAACATTTTTGTGGCTTCAGGGGATTGTAATGATTTACACTGCCATTAGCAATGTGTGGGAACACTCTCTTCTTTCATCGTACCCTTGCCAGCTTTGAGTATTATTTTTAATGTCTATTTAAAATAAGTAAATTAATGGTGACTTCTTTTAGTTTGCATTTCCTTGATTATTAGTGAGGCTGAATATTTTTTCTGTACGTGTTTGCTAGTTGTATTTCCTTGCTTATTAACTGTCTATTTACGGGGCTTTTGCACATTTAGTTACTGAGAACCCTTGTGAGTTAAAAAAAAATTAAATCGTATTGACACCATAAGACAAATAAATTAACCTTTTATCCATAGTAGTCGCTGAAACTATCTTTCACAGTCTTTTGTTTGCCATTTTCATTTTTGTTCTTTTTTTTTTTGATGAATCCTACTCTAAAAGGAAAACATGGTCACCAACTGGACATAAACAAGTTGCTTTAGAAAAACATGACAAAACTTGATAAAACCAAGAGTTTTTCCAAAAACAGTTTATTAGTCTAATTATTCAGTGGCTGCTTGATTGACTTCATTTAGTTAGTCACAAAATGAATTGTAGTTTGATTGAATTCTAACGCTGAAAAAGAACGTATCAGTTTGTGTGTGATGACAGCTTACATAAGCATATAAAGCCTAAAGCACTAGTCTGATTTTGTCATATGATTGGTCAGTTCTTTTAGTGTCACATGGATACAACCACAACATTTTAGTAAAGAAATAGAGAAATAAATCACCACTTTTTAGGAGGTAGGCTGAGAATTTTGTGTCCTGAATATGGAACTTCTTCTCTAGAAAATGATGGCTTTCAAAGTAGACTGCTTTTGTGGGACATAGATATTCTATTATATTGAAGAGATAACATTCAAGAGTTGAACTGAAATTCTGTTTACTGCTATTTTAGTTTGTTTTGTGTTGCTATAACAGAATACCTGAGATGGGGTAATTTATAAAGAAAAGCGATTTCTTTCTTACAGTTCTGGATGCTGGAAAGTCCACGTCAAGGGGTCACAACTAGTCAGGGCTTTCTTTCTGTGTTAATTCATGGTAGGAGGTACAAAAGCAAGAAAGCATAAGAGGGCAAGAAGGAGTCAAACTTGCTTTTACAACAGACCCATTGTCTTGATAATGAACCTGCTCTCGTGATAATGGCATTGATCCATTAATGGCAGCAGAGCCCTGATGACCTAATCACCTGCTAAAGTTCCCACCTGTCAACACTGTTGCATTGGACATCAAGTTTCCAACACATAAACTTTGGGGGACACATCCAAACCATAGCAATGGCATTAGTTTACATGTATTTTTTTAATCTATCTGTTTTATTAACATTTTAAAAATCTTACAATGGAAGGATCAAAGGTCCATCCCACAAAAATATTCCTTCGAAATTGATTTGACTCAGTTGCAAAGACACCTGCAGTTGATATCCTCAAGGTGCTTTGGCAGGCCCTTTAGGCCATTTTAAAAGAGAAAAATGGAAGTTGCTTAATTCTACAATTAAATAGTGATGATCTCACATCTCTTTTTGTAGATTCTTGATTTTTCTGAATAGATGTGCCTTTATTTTTCTCATATTTTTGTCAAAGCCTCAAAACTATTTATAGACACCGATGCTGAATCACATGAGACAAGTGGAGAGGGTGAAGAATTAGTGAATGGAAAAGTCGGTGGTATCACTGAGCTCCATAAAGAAACTCTAATGCAAATTATTTTGGAGGCTTATTCTCATTTAGTATTCACCATTGCTGCAAAGGGAATCTTGACTACAAATCTACCCCATAGATACCACACTCATAGGTCTGAACGAAATTCTCAGGGACTGGCATTATATATATATATATATATATAATATATACACACACACACACACGCATATATATATATAATGATTTTGAAGATTTATTGAGTATTTCACGTGATCCCATTAGATAAATGGCAACAGCTTCGTGCCTTCCAAAATGAGGGCCCAGGAACTCTGATTCATATCTCAAATTCATTGGAGCAGAAATTTTTTGTAACTGTGTAAATACCTAGCATATTTCTATCCCTTAGTAATTTGCAAATAATATACAATTCTGAGTTGCAGTAATACCTATCTCCATCACACCCTCTCTTTTGGAACTCCAACACCTTCTAAAGTAATTTCAAATTATCTTTTTCTTATTACTTCTCAATATCCTTTGTGGTGGATTATGTAAATCTCCTAAACACTTCATATAGGAAACAATCTTCAAGGAAATTGAAGGTAACTCGATGTATAAAATCTTTTTTACTCTTTAGAGAAGAACAATAGCTGCTTATTTCCACAAATAAACAATCATATTCATTTTTCTACAATGAAATCCACTGGGGTTTTGTAAATTTTATAGTAATTTTGGCATTAAAGTACTTATGCAAAATGCAGTATCAAATTTAATACAGTATCTTGAAAAGTAACAGGCTTTAAATATGGTATTACACAACCAAAGATATAACTTTCTTCTATGGTTTCCGAATAGCAAATATTAATCATAGCTTTCTACTAGCATTCATCTTCAGCAGTAGCTAGTGAAATCAGCACAGTATCTGTAACCTCCTTAAATTTCATGTATAACAACTGGAAGCAGTAGCATTGCCACTGCTTATTACTGGAGACTCATTTTCAATTATGCTAACGATTAGACTGTTAAGGAGCTAATCAAATTAACATAATATATTCAACAAAGATACAGACCCTTTAGTGACTTAATTGCAGAGATGGATTCAGGGGTTAACAATGATTGTTGGGATTTGTAACAAATATGTTGCTGTAGTGGGCAAATCATAACTATGCCAAAGGCAGCAGACTGTATTACAAAAATCTGTATATAAGAGTTCTAAAAGGAGGCTCTAGACCCAACTTTATGACAAAATAGTGTGCCTTTATTTCATATCTATAAAGTGGTGTAAATACCTAATATCATTATTCGTATGAATCTCACAGGGTTGTCATGGCTAGCACATGAGAATAATTAGACTGAACGTTTAAAAAAAAATACAAGTACCAGAGGAAAGCTTCTGGTATAAGTTCAAGTTGTCAGCTTTCTTAAATTCCACTACAAATAGTAATTATTAATATTATTTAATACTATAGTTAATATTAATAATACTAATTATTATTTTTATTACAATTAAAAGGACTAGAAAGAAGATACAGGTACTCTTTTAAGCAACTTTCATTCATAGTCACATTCAATCCTCAAAAATTTTATGATGAGATATGTTTCCTCATTTTATAGATGAGGAAACAGAAGCACAGAGAAGTTAAGTAATTTCACCAAGATCACACAGCTAGTGGAGCTAGAATTCAAATCCAAAAAGCCTGGCTCCAGAGCCTGTATTCTTAATATCTTTGCTATATGGCAGTCACAGATCTCTGAATTAAGGCTCAAAGGAAGCTGCTGGAATCAGTGTAGGAAACTCAGGTAATACTTTCAGGTGCAGCATGGAAACAGACTAAGAAGACTTTAGATCCTACAGAGTGTCTGAAAAAGTATTTGGCCTTGCTTATGTAACCAAGAAAATAAGCTTGTCGGACAGGATGGCATAACGAGGACCAGAAAAAAGGGAGTCTACATCCAGTTTCATTCATAGCGTCCTGTGGTCATAAGATGTTATGAATGAAACTGGAAAAACTATGAAGACAACGCTGTTCTGCAAGGTTATTGGGTGTCAGTCTATAACACAATTTCTCCCAACTACCATATTTCTCACTTATTACATAACCAGATGAAAGAGGGGTAGAATTGACTTGGTGTTGTTGGTTCAATGTGTAATCAGTTTGATACAGATCTCTGTACCATTCCAGGCCACAAGCAGGAAATTTGCTGACTTCCTCAGCCTCCCTACCAGTAGACACTCAGGAATAACATAGCACAGATGGAACTTTAATTTTCTCCTTTGTGATTCCCTCTTCTAACATCCAAATTTTCATATTCACCTACGTGCAGTAATACAATGTAATTGCAAATGGGTTGCTGCCATAGAGAGTAGGGTTGGCATAATGCAGCAGAAAAGGCACTGAACTTGCTCAAGAAGTCTGAGATTGGGCCCATTGTGTCACATACTGTATGATATTGGATAAATCAGTTAACTTCCCTTCCTTTTGCATACTAAAGATTCAATGTCTTTTCTCCCTCAGAGTGCTGGCAGATGACTCAAATAAAAGAATACACATGAAAAAGCCATGTAAACCATAGGCAATTTATATAGTTATGGTTATTAACACCTTTTGTGATTGTAAATGTATCAAAACTAGGCTATCTGTTGTTTTGAGAAAATATCATTCAGGGAGTCAATGTTTATGCCAGATGTTATGGGCCGTACTAAAATAATGGAGTGCTAGGTGAAATTACTGACCTCTTTGCTTTGTTTTTGTTGGTTTGTTTACTATTTTTTACTAAATAGCATTATTGAGTTTAATTTTCATGAATACAATTCACCCATTTTACATATAAAATTCAATGATTTGGGGTCCATTTACAGAGTTGTGAAACCATTACCACCATCCAGTTTTAAAACATTTCCATCACTCTAAAAATAATTCCCACATCTATTAAGCAGTCACTCCCAATATGCTTCTTTCCCAACCCCTGGCGACCACGAATCTACTTTCTGTCTCTATGGATTTGCCCATTCTGGACATTTTCTGTAAATTAAATTAAATCATACAATATATGGTCTCTTCCACCTGGCTTGAGGTTGTCCATATTGTAGTGCGTATCAGTATTTCATGTCCTTTTAAATTTCTGAGTACAACCCTTTTTACGTGTTGTGTTATTCTGCCCCTTTCTCTGTCACATTAAGCATGTGTTGATATGCTTGATGTTGTCCCACATATCACTGAGGCTCTGTTTAGTGTGTGTGTGTGTGTGTGTGTGTGTGTGTGTATGATCTTTTTCCTCTCTGTTTTTCAGATTGGATAATATCTATAGATCAATCTTCAAGTTAGCTGTTTCCTTTGTCATATTCAACCTGCTATTGAGTCTCTGTAGTGAATTTTTCATTTAAATTATGATACTTTTTAATGCTAGAATTTCCAGTTAGTTCTTTTCATGACTTCTACTTCTTTCTTGAAAATCAATAATTTGGTCATTTTTGTCATACTTTCCATTAAGCCTTTATTGATGGTTTATTATACTAGTCTGAA
The DNA here is from genome assembly GCA_963573385.1 of Cacajao melanocephalus. Lineage (NCBI taxonomy): Eukaryota > Metazoa > Chordata > Mammalia > Primates > Pitheciidae > Cacajao > Cacajao melanocephalus. The sequence continues at coordinate 18,293 of CAUYLG010013864.1, forward strand.
CATATTTATAATAGCTGCTTTGCCTGTTAATTGCAAAAGCTGGAGACACTCAGAGACAGTTTATAGTGACTGTTTTTTGTTGTGTTACTGAGGATGGGTTACACTCTCCTATTTATTTGTGTATCTCATAGTGTTTTTTATGTTGAAAACTGGACATTTTAGATAATATAGCAACTCTGGATTCTGATTTTTTTTCTCCCTGAAGGTTATTGTTACATTTTGTCTGTTTCTTTATTCAGTCACTTGCCTGGCCTATATCTGTGAAATATGTCACTCTATGATATGTGGTTGCTGATTTCCTTCATCAATTTTTCTGTTATATTCTTTTTAAGTCTGGTTTCCTAAGGGTCACTCCTGTGTCCTTGCAGCATTGTGGCTGGCCAATGATTGTACAGAGGTCGTGTGCTCCCATCTTGAGCAGATATGTATGTGTTCTCTTCCCTGACAATGGATCTGTGTGTGGGAATGAGAGCTCACTCAATGTTGATGACATTTTCATATTTGCCCTGCCCCTTTTATTATCCACAGAGCTTTTCATGTTTCCACTGTGCACTGTCTCAGGGTTGACCAGCAGTGTGTGGCTGGCTTAAGCACTCTCAGGTCTCCATTGTCTGCTGCACATAAGCCCAGCCTCAGTCGGATACACGCTTTTCCCAATCACAATCACAACCTCAGCTTAGCAGAACTGCTAGCCTTCCCCACCGGCCCAACTTTGAGATTGAAACATCTACCAACAGTATCACTGGTTGTGGGCACCATTCACCTTTTCACAAGTGAACTATTTCAGCCATGCCAATGCAGCTACAATTCTTACAGCCTGCCCTACCACCGCAGAACCTTGGCATTGGCCGAGCTTAGAGTCAAGGGTGGGGATCATGAACAGTCCCAGGCCTGATCATCATAGATTCCCTCTTTTATTACCCATAGTCCAACAGTTTATTCAAATAAAAATGCTTCTTGAATTGTTGTGGGCCTTTCGTTGATTTCCAGGTATTTAAGGGTTGTTTTTGTCAATTCGTTGAGCTTCGTAATTATTTTTGGGAAGTTCATTTGTAGATTACCTCACTAGACTACAGCCAGAAGTTCTGCCCAAATAACTGATTTTTTAATGGCAGGATTTTATAGAAATTGTATACATTAGGGATTTTTTGGGGGGGGGTTAAGATTTCAAAGACTTAGTAAGAGAAAAATAATGCAAAATGTTTCATGAATAATTTTATTTTTAGTATATATTGCTATGATAATATTTTGGATATATTGCATTAAATAATGTTAAAATTAATTTCACGTGACTCCTAGAACATTTTAAATTACATATATAACTTAAATTGCATTTCCATTAGGCAGTCATAACTTAGGTCTCATATCCAGCTTAAAGGAAGCACTGGAGATGGAGAAACGTATCAAATGATGCAATAGGGATACAAATAGCAAAATACAGAATGTGAGAAAATACATAGGAAAAAATGACTCAGTTTTTTTTAACAAACAAATTGGAAAGAAAAAATAAAAGAAGGATGGGAAATAAGAGGATTATAAAAGAGATTTAAGAGACATACTAAATAAAAGAGATTTAAGAGACAAACAAACCAATTGTAATGTGTGCATCTTATTTGGATTTTCATTTGAACAAAGAAATGAAAATACTAAACACACATTTATGAGATTGTTTGGGGAGATGGAAATATACAGGATATCTGAAGATATTAAAGATTTATTATTCATTTTTAATGTGCAATATGGTATTGTAGTTAGGTTAAAGAAGAGTTTTTATACCTTGTAATCACATGCTAAAGTTTTATGGATGAAATTATATCTTGGAATTACTTCAAAATTTCATGGAAGAGGCAGGCCTTGGTGGCTCACACCTATAATCCTAGCACTTTGGGAGGCCAAGATAGAAGAATCTCTTGAAGCCAGGAGTTCAAGACCAGCCTGGCCAACATAGCAAGACCGCGTCTCTAATTTAAAAAATCCTGGAGGAAAGAAAGGGAGTTGAATGGCTTGTAGATGTAGCAATATTGTCTATGAGTTGAAAGTCATCAAAGTTATGACAGCTAAGTGCTGGATTAATCTAATTGTGTGCTATACTTTTGTATACAGATGCTCTTTAAGATATAATGGGGTTATCTCATAATAAACCCATCATCAGTCAAAAATATCATAAGTTGCAAATGCATTTAATACCCTGATAAACCCATTGTAAAGCTGAAAAATGTAAGTTTAAAGGTCATAAATCAAGGGCCATCTGTATATTTACAATTATACATAATAAAAAGTTAAAATAGTTTTGGTTAGTATCTGATGATGTGCAAAAACACTAGAAAACAATTTTAAATGAAAAATATGTATTTAATAATGAAACTAAATTTAAAAATGAAAAAATGTTAATACTAGTTTCATAGGAAGAAAGGGTTAACTTTCTATTAAATTCTGGATAATAAGCTTTTAAAAATTTGTGATCAAAAAATTCCCTCACACACAGGGCTTATTGCCAATCATTTGAAAAAAAAAATACTGAGGAGAAATGCACCAAAATATTTAAATAGCAGCAATCTTTGTGTTGTGTGACTATAAATGATTTTTATTTTCTTTATATTTTCTCTATTATCTACATTGAAGATGTACTTTTTTTTTTAATCATAAAATAGCAATTATAAAAGTTTTGGATAGAAAATTGGAAATTTTTACTTTCCTCTCTGTTCTTCTTATCTATGTTCATATAGATGTGTGGTATTCGGCCATTCATTAGAAAGTATATATTAACAATACCTTGCACTTTACAAAGCACTTTAGACTTTTTCCAATATTTAATTTTCACATACACTATTATAATTTATATGCTTGGCACCCCTCTGACATAGCAGATCATAAAAATATTATTACTCTGATTGTCAGATGAGAAAACAGAGGCTCAGATATTTGCCAAAGGCCACACAGCAAGGCAATAGCAGACCTGGGACAAAAACCCACGTTTTATTACTCCTAGTCTGGCACTCTTTTCACTGTATCACGTTGCCTCCCATAATGAGTACCAAACTCTAGATACTACTCATTTATCAAATACTAACTGAAGCCCAATTGAATTCAAGTTACTTACATCAATTAAATGTACTATCCATTTTACTTAACTGCACCCGAGAGCCATGTGCAGGAAAGAGGCACTCAGATGAAATAACAGGGAGGAAGCAGTAGAATTTTGTAACATATGGCATGCTTGTTGGTGAAATCAAAGGTATGTTTCATGCCAGCTTTTTGTCTGCAAAGTGTCTTTCATTCCACTAAGAGGTATACCCCATGTCAGGAAATGCACAACCTCCTAGCCCTTTCTTCTGAAACCTAAGCCCATGAGAGCGTGGACTTGGCATAACTGGATGGAACATCGAATGCAATATGTTTGACCCATTTTTGGGTACAAACTCTCCAGATTATCTACTGTGAAGAAGGACTCTAGGTTGTCATCTAGATTTCTTATCAGCCTAGGGAAAGTGGAGATGCCATTGACCCTTAGGTTTATCCCTGGTTAGAGAATATGGTTTTATAATTTCAGAGAATGAAAATAGCCTGCGGGAAAGAAAATAAAAGCAAAAACAGGAAGCAGCCAAGTGCACTAAAAACCTACGACAAAAGCAATTAAGTTCTCCCATGCAGAATAATACCTTTGCACTTTTTTCCATAGGGGGTTGTAAACCACCCCCTCCAGCTGACCCTAGTTTAGCCCAAAAGATCTAATCTTTGCAGGTGTGTCTACCTCGTATCCAGCAGGGAAGGGGAATGCCAGAGAGCAGGGTAGCACGGGTATTTGAAGAAGACATCTCTGTAGATTTTTAATGATATAAAATTTACTTTGCTGCTACAAGAACCTTTGCTACCAGCTCAATAGACGCTCTCAGGGAAAATATTAACTTAGAATGAAAACCTCATATTTAAGTGAGGGGGGCACTGTGTGAGAGACATGGGCCTTTTTTTTTTTAAAAGAAATATCACTGTCATTTCAGATGACATGGTCTTCCAGTTGATATTCTGTCTTATTCATTTAGTAAATCTTGCCTTACATGCCAATGACTCCTTACTAGGAAGTTGGTTTGTATGAAGGAAGAAATATTTTTTACTTCATTCTAATTGCAGATGTCTAGTTGGCTAAAGGAAGGAGTATGAGTCCCTAAACACCTCTAGTGCAGAAGAATGAGAAGCAGAATATTGGAGAAATCTTTTGAGTCCGGAGTGAGCGCCGTTCTACTACCAATTCCTCCATTCACTTAACCTCATGTTTCCTCTTCTGTAAAACAAGAACAACAATATCTACCTTGCAATGTTGATGTGGGAATTAACAAAAATGCATGCTGTATGTCTTTTATAGTAAGAAGTTTGAAAGTATATATACTACCAAAGTACTAACAATCATTAGATAGTAGAATTCTAAGATAGATTATTAGATGGTGGCACTAAGGGTAGTTTTTTATTGTTCCCTTTTTACTGTCTTTTTATTTTTTAGTCAAAGAACACATTCTAACATTGTAATGAAAAACACATACTATTTCAAAATAATCTACGTGAAGTTCCTACTCTAGTGTGGAGCACACAATAAGCACTCAGTTCCTCATTGTTCGCTGCCATCATTGTGATCATTAACATTATCATCCTCTTCTTATAGTGGGTGAGAAAACAGAGGCTTAGAGAAATTAAGTAGCTTACTTAAGTCCATATATTTTGGAAGTAAATAAAGTGACTAGCATGCTGCTTGAAGTATACCATCCATAGACACATTTCTTGAATCACGAATAAGTTGATCAGGTAGAGAAAGTGACCAACCCTAATTTGGCCAACGCATAATAGGCTCTCACTGAATCAGACAGCTTAAACTGGAACAAAATTTTGACAAAAGGATAGTGTATGCAAGAAGTGATATGAAGTTTTTTGTTGGTGGTATGTTTTTTGAGAGAGAGTCATGCTCTGCTACCCAGGCTGGAGTATAGTGGCGTAATCTCGGTTCACTGCAACCTCTGCCTCCCAGGCTAAAGCGATTCTCATGCCTCAGCCTCCTGAGTAGCTGGAATTACAGGCATGTGCCACCATGCCCAGCTAATTTTTGTATTTTTAGTAGAGATGGGGTTTTGCTGTGTTGGCCGGGCTGGTCTTGAACTCCTGTCCTCAAGTGATCCGCCTGCCTCTGCCTCCCAAAGATTACAAGTGTGAACCGCTGTGCCCAGTCAACAAGTGACATAAAGATTTGAAGGACAGCTATATAATCACATTAAAATAAAAGAAGGAAATTTCCAATAATAAAAATTAATGATCTTCAATAATAATTTATTAATTCTCATAGGTTAAAACCAATAACCAATAAAGGTTTTCTGTGATATCACCACCTTCAATCTCTCTCACAATCATGCATGTATGCATGCCTGCGTGTGCATGCATACACACACACACAAGAAATCCCTTCCTTTTACTTTTTCAGAATTATCACTTGCTTCTTGTTGCTTTCAGAGTGAATAAAAGATTCTAGCATAGCACCTTCCCTTTATCACCACTTCAAATCTATTCGTGTCTTTCACTGAAGGTTACTTGATCTGTCTACATTTCCTCTCATCTCTTTTCCAGATGTCTACCTGTCAACAATTTATTCAAAATGATTAACGATTAATGACTAATTGGAACGAAAGGGGTTATCTCTCTCAGATGTTAATTTTTACAGAGGTCATCTTGAAATTCAGCATCTTTGACTAAAGGTGTTAATTTTTAACTTTTAGGCCCCATAGTACACCATTAAGGAAGATATTTTCTGACTGGAGAGGGTTTTCCTTTGTTCTCCCAAAGTCAAAGTGATTCCAGCAATCACTGATTTTATGGAGTTAAGTTCTCATTGAGCCTGATTCTTTGACCCTCAGGGCAGGGACAGAATTGGCCTAAATTTTTACGGAATGTCTTCTGTGGATTTAACATTAAGTGAGGAGAATTGAGCTTATTTCTAGATAGAAGCTAACAATGATAAATTCTCTCTCCTCCATAGCCTTGGAGAGAATCAGTGTTATATCATTGGTTGCTGGAACATGTGAATTAATACTACTGAATAGGATAAGAATTTGGAATTTCCTATTAATTATAGTATTCATGTCCTTATATAAAATCCCTCTAATAGGTTTCACTGATACAAAGCTAGGGCTCTTTCCCACTCTGCCAATCTTGGAGGAGTGCTGGAGAAGCTTCTGGCTTCAAGTTGCTAAATAAGAATTGGTATTTCTAGAATTTTCTTTTTCACTGTGTCCTATTTCGTGTTTGTTTCAAATATCAAAGGTTGAAAATGCCCAAAATAACTAACTCTGACCCTTTCGTCATCAACAATGCATAGAAATTACAGTCAACACTCAGTGTTCTGGCATTCTGTCATCAAGAAATCTGTATTGACTGGGGCTTCAGCCAGTACCCTAATAGTTATTGCTAATGATGACCCTGAAAAACAGCATAACGTGGAAGTGCCTTCTGAAGATTTAAAGAAAGACTATAATCCATTCATTGTAGTTTTACATTTAAATATAGTTAACTAAATTCTTATTCCTCGGAAGTGGTACAAAGCATAGTCTTTGATTAAGCAGGGCACCTGATCTTTCAATCTTACTAAATATATTAAAAAATACAAAGGCACAGATCTTTGAATCACCCTCTAGACCCATTATAACTTTCTTTGATGCAGGACACCTTAAAGCACTTATTCACAGGCAAGTGTGACTAACACATGGGTAACATCCACTACGTTGAGCAATAAGTAGTGATTTATATCTTTAGGGTATCCTGACATCAGAATACACATAAGTTGACAAATGTAGCAGGAGTGGTAATCATTTACAAAGCGTTTGTCACAGAAAGTGAATTGCATGTGGTCTATCCTTTGGAAGTGGAGTCAGTGTTTTATATAATACGTAGCCTGTACCTCACACTACATTTAAGAGAATATTAACACTAATCAGTTGCATTTGATTTTTAAATCAATTTAGAGTTCATAGTTTAAGGGGAAAAAACTAAAAACAATAGACACGGTCTCTGTGCAATGTAATTAATGTTTGGGAAGCAGTCACTGGGACCAGCATAATGAGGTTGACAAGTCAGTATGTCTGACATTTCTACACAGCATCACAACTCAAACTTCATTTTAAAAAGTGGTAAAAAGTAAATGTGGCACATCAAGTGTCATGAACTTCAGTGCCAGTTGGTGGTGGGGGAGATGGAATCTGGTCATTAAAAGTTTGCAATTTCTAACTAATAAAACGTAAGTTAGAAAGAATGGTGTACAAGCTGACACAGGGGAAAATATAAGGAGAAGTGTTCATGATTTTTTATTTGAAATAATAATACTAATCATAGGTATATTCAAAATCAGAATTATCTTGAACAATGAATTATTTCATATTCTATTTTCTGTATTCCCTCTTCCTTGATCCCAAGACCTTTCCAATCAGTGAAAATAAAATATTGAAATATGTAATTGCTTTGGGATGGGCTAAACAATGGTATCACAGCAAATACACTTGAACTGTTTTCAAAAAATTTTCAAGCATGATGATCAAGGTTTCTCCTTTTATTAAAAAATGAAAGAGTTGTTACTTTCATATAACAATTAAACTTTATGCTGAGGAAGAAGTTGAAAGACCCTTTAACTCTTGCAAGCATGAAGGCTGCTATCCTAAGGTTTACTTAATCATAGAACACTCTCTTTGAAGTGTGTATTTCTTATGAAATACTAGCCACGATTCCCTCTGAATATATCAGAATGTAATGCCCAACAACCTTAGAACCAATCATATTATTTGCAGCTTTGATTTCTTATAAAAAACTTAATATTTAAAATGACTTTCTATGGAACATGGGCTTTCCTAGTGGATGTGTCTCAGATCTCTCAGAAGTAGAAATTTCTCTCTCCGTTAATTTCCTTTCCTTTTTCCATTATCCTTTCCTTTCCTTTTTCCTTTCCTCTCCTCCCCACCCCTCCCCACCCCACCACTCATTCCATTCCTTTCCATTTTATTTTTTTTATATGGAAAATCACAATGTCACCCACGGTGGAGTTCAGTGGTGCAATAACAGCTC
>CAUYLG010013865.1:0-24689 GCA_963573385.1 Cacajao melanocephalus
AGCCTGGGCAGTAGAACAAGAATCCTGTTCTCTCTCCCTCTTTTTCTTCCTCTTTCTTTCTCTCGTACATTCTTTTTTTTTCTTTCTTTCACTCTCACTTTCTTTCCTCTCTTTTCCTTTCTTTCAAAAAAAAAAAAAACAACAAAAAAAAACAAACAAACAAAAAAAAAAGTGTTCCGGGTAATTCTGATGTACCATAATAGTGGTGAACTATTTATCTAGAGGAAAAGTAGAAATAAGTTTGCTTCTTTGTCTATTTTCATTCAAAGGCTTTGGAGGATATATTTTAGTTGAAAAAGTTCCACATTGTGAATAAGTCATTTTGCTAAAGGGAGAATCCTGGGCTGGGATTTATGGTTCAAGCTTCAGCTAGTATTATGTGGTCTTAAGCAATCATGTAGTTCTCTTCGTGTCTCGAAGGTTAAGAGCAGAGAAGTACTTGGCTTCATTCTTTCAATAGGCGTGTATTGTTGGTTGATTGCAAACTGTGTGTCAGGCTCTGTGATAAACGCAGAATTATTTCATTAACAAAAGTTGCTAATGTGATGAGGGCTACCAAAGAGAATTCAACCAAGCTGTGCAGAGATGCCTAATGGGACATCTAATCCAATCGGTGGAAAGAAAGGCTTTTCTTCCTATTTATAATCCTTAGTTCTAGTATTGTCTTAGCGTAGTCTTCTTGTCTCTTTATTTCAAAGACACAATTATCTGGGAGAGTAAGGAAAACAAAGACACCAGCTTAGGAAAAACCATATAATTATATTAGTAAGTACCGTTTATCATTGTCTTTAACTACTACAAGTGGAATTACTTCAGAGTAAGGGAGCACCACGTCTATGAGTTATTCTGAAACATTTCAGAAAAAAAAATTGATTTTATGTGGGAGGAGGGAAGAGAAGGAGAAGAGACAAGGAGAAAGCAAACATTAACATTGGGAGAATCTAGGTGAATGGTATTTGAGACTTCATGTATTCTTGAAACTTTTGCATAAATTTTAAAGTATGTCAAAATTAGAAAAAAGCTAAGGGGAAAAATTATGCTTTTCCTATACACAAAGATACTTTCTCTGTATTACTTTAGGAAAAGTCATACTTGGAATGGTAAAGATTAAGGTGGATGGAAGTGCAGTAGTAAGGAGTCTTATCCCTGGGTTGGGATCAGGATACACAGATCTGGTTTAAGGCATCCTGAATTTCTATGCAAGATGATACTTGTCTAGATTTTATTCAACAGACCAAGGGAAAGGGCACTAGGGTTGTTCGGAAAGAGAGAGCTAGGGATGATTTTCCAATTTTGTGTTTCCTATTTATTTGCATAGTCCTACCACCATCTCATTAGCTGAACTAAATCCTTGAAATAATCTCTAACTCTTCCTGAGTCCTGTAAGTTACTAGTTCTTGTAATTTCTCCTCTGAAGTCTTTTGGGTCCTCCTCCACCTGCCCCGCCACTCCATTCCCCAAGCCTGCAAATATAATGCTCTCCTACTGGTACATCCACCATTGTGCTTGCCTTGATTCTATTCAGGTCCCACGTGCAGCCAAGGTAACTTTTCTAATACACACAGTTCTCAAACACCTCTACTCATGCCATATCTCAAAGCATCAGTGGCTTCCTAAGGCCCATGAAATAAAATACAGAGGCTGCGACTTCCTTTTTATGCCATGATGTGCCTCCAATATTCTTTTTTATTCTTCCTACTACTAACATCTTTATGCACATGGTTTCTGCACCACTCTTTCTCTCTCATTTGTGTTAGTTTGATCTGAAATTTCATCTGTTTGGCATTCATGCATGCCTTCACTCTTTTGTTCACAGATATTTACTGAACATCTACTATGCACTGTCTATTGGGGATATATTATATCCCCAGTAAATGAAGCTGATCCAATCCTTCCCTTCTCTGCATCTACAGACTAATGAGAAAGAGGCATACTTTAAGTTAAAAGAAATATACATATACATATATATGTATATATATATTATATATATATGTATATATATTATATATGTTATATATATTTTATAGATATATAATATATGTGTGTGTGTATGCATGTATAATTGTAAAAAGAGTTACAAAACAGAAATATACGTGGAGACTCTAGTATTCATGAGGATATTCCCCTAAAATTCTCCCACCCTCCAATATATCCATATTTTTTTCCATTGTTTTCCAAGGTCCTAAATTTACCTCCTTATATAGATCTTGCCTTAAGACCGATGTAATGTGTTCCTCCTCTGAATGACAATAGTGCTCCCTCTCAACATTCCCTATACACTAGATCAATAGTTACGTATTATTATTCCTGATCCTGAATATGACTCTAGGTCAACAGTTACATATTATTATTCCTAAACCTCAAGGAGGGTAGATCAACAGTTACTTATTATTTGTTGTTTTAATCCTTGTTTTACCTTCATTTCTAATCTCTGATGTCCATGACTGCATTTTGTGTTTTTTGTTCTCTTTATTGCCTCAGGGCCAATCATAGAACTTTCCTCATAATAAGAAATTCTGTGTACAAAATATTTATGAAATGAATAAATGAATGAACTCATTTATAACACATAGAAATATATTGTACAATACACCTTCCGTAATAACATATGAGCTGATTTTATTAATATAATCCTTATTGGATCAAGAAAAATAATTACTGATTTTTAATATAATCACTGCAACTTTTGGCCTTGACTGGAAAATCAAGAACTTTTTTAAGGACCTTGGACAAAAAATATTGAAAAAATATTTTCATATAAAAGTAAATAATATACATAGAATATTGAACAACAAATAATATACCTGAATAAATTTGGCAGAATAAACATTTTGAAATAGTGAGTGATCCTAGTATTTTATAGCAAAACAGGGTGACTAAAGCCACTAAGAATTTCATTTTACTACTTACACATAACCAAAGAGTATAAATGTATTATTTGTATCACAAAGGATAAATACTTGAGGGGATGGATACTCCATTTTACAAGATGTGATTATTATGCATCATATGTCTTTATCAAAACATCTCATGAACTCCAGAAATATACACACTTTCTGTGTATCCACAAATATTTAAAAATTAAAAATGAAATATTAAGTGATCTTCGTCTATTTTACCATTTCTCCTTATGTCCTTTCTCCTCTCTCTATGGGAGTAGAGCTGTATCTAGTTATCCTTATCTTTCTCTGTCCATTGCCTTAGAGAAGGAACATGACAGGGAGAATGTTGATAACAAAAATAAGATAGGCTTTTCTTGGCTTTGGGGTCACAAACATTAGGTTCTTTAGGAAGCAGAAAGTGCAGTAAACATATACTAAATTTGAGAGAAAACTGAACGATTAGGCAAAGATATCCTGTCTTTTCTGCTCCCACTCCCATTCTAAGAATGATTTCTCTCACTAGAGGAATAAATTTTAAGAGGAAGCAATAGAGTTTAGTTAGACCTTGATGAGTTCCTGCAAAAGGAAACTTTATCTTACACTTCCTAGACCAAGACAGGTGAGGCACACAGCCCCAGATCGATTCCTAAGTAGAGGCTGAAAGAGGTTGCAGGCTCCAGCAGGGTGGTAGGATAACAAGTTTTAGCTGATACAGTATCAGTCAGCTTTGCAGATTGTCATGTCCTGGACTGGCTGGCACAGGGTTAACAGAATTCTTGGGCATTCAAGATTGACCCAGGAGTTTATAGAACAGGCTAATAATCAGTGATGCTGACCTGCCTGAATCAATGACCAAGGGCCATGTGAGAGAATGGCAGCACAGTAGATGACAATGGAAAGTTAATACTGAGGACAAGGTGACCTTCAACACACATCGTGTCATAATGTACACTCTTTAGAACTTTGGTAATGGAACTGCACACTTCCCAAAATGCTTACATAATTTCATTTCCTGTGTTGTTTGAGGAGACTCTCTTGCAAGTACAATTTTTCCTGGTTTAGCAAGCAATAAATGCAGCTTTTTTGTTTCGGATCTTGATGACTTCTCTCTTTTTTTGACTGAATTGAATCGTATAAAAATTTTTAAAAGTATTACATACATGAGTTTGTAGATGTAATATTGCATATAATACCAGCTTTCAAAAGCTCACAATCTATTTTCAGGTGTTGGCTGCTGGACTAAACAATTTTTATAACACTGGCATATAATGTGAGAAATGCAAAAATAAACTGAGAAGCTCATTTGAAAGCTCATTAAATGTCATTCCTTTTATTTTACAGAGGTATAATTGAGGTTTGACAGAAGTTATGAAAAAGCTCACAGTTGTATGGAGATGTGAGGGGAATACTCTGATCTCCTATCTCCCAGACTGGGGCTCTTTGTTGTATGCCTTGATTCTGATTCTGAATGAGCTGCAAAGTTGTGTGTGTAGGAGGGGGCACTCCTCTTTCTTCTACAGTAGGCCAGCGATTGTCAAACTTTAGGGTAAATCACAACCATCCCCTGAGGGGCTTGATACAATGCTGCTGTTGGCCCAAACTACACAATTTATGATTCTCTAGGTTTGGGGTAAAGTCTAAGAATATGCATTTCTAGCAAGCTCTCAGTTGAGGTTGGCTTTGCTAGCCCAGGGACAATGCTTTAAGAACCCCTGTCTGGTTGTTCTCCTGACAAACAACACTGAGTTAGAATTGAATGTGAGACAGAGGAAGAGAAAGTCAATGAATAGACAGAGGGTTGGAAATGACATTTCCAGAGCTTCCAGACCCTTCCCTGTGAATCTAGGGCACAGAGGAAGAGGTGGCAAGGTACGTATTTCTCTCTTCCACATCAGTAGAGTGAATCAAATTCGTAAATCTCAAATTAGGCTGCATTTTGGGACAAGTAAAATCATACTGGAGAGGAAAGCACATTTTACTATCCTCAATAATCTGCTGCTGTGATTAGCACAAAACATGGCTCATGGGCCCAAAGACCTGGGTTTGAATTGCCATTCCAACAGCTGTGTGATCTTGCTTATGTTTCCTGACTTGTATGGGCTTTGCTGTATATGTAAGAGATGAGGGGTAGGGAGAGGATGGGATGATAGCCCTCTTGACAGCTCTGTGAAACTGCTATAGGATTTTCTCTTGGGGTGATACAAATATTCTGGAACTAGCTATAGATGATGACTTTATAACATTGTGGATGCATAAAATATCATGAAATTGTACCTTTTAAAAGGGTTAATTTTATGTTATATCATTTCACCTCAATTTTATAAATATATCTATTGCTGTGAGTGTCCACTCCACAGAAAATAATCTGATGTTTGTTTATTTCCTGGTTTCCCCCCCATCAATCTTGATTGGCTTCATCCTGAGTGGTCATTTTGTGCTTCTAGACTCTAAGCATAAATATATTTCCACCATGAGCAATAACAGATTTTTTAATCCATGCTTATGTCCAGTTGCCTACACTAGTGGTTGTGATAGGACTGCTTGAAAACTTAAATAATAATAAAAAATGTACATCGAAGCAGCACATAATTTTCCACTATATATGTTATATAGGGATTTAGCTCAGAGGAAGAGAGAGAAAAGAACCTAGCAATTATTGAGCACCTAGTATGTACTGGGCGCTTTTACAAATGTCATTTTATTTAATCCTCCTAATGACCCTGCATGACAGATCATCTTATCCTAGTTTTGGATTGATGTCAACTGAGACTCAGAGAGATTAAGAAATCTATTGAGAGTTAATAGATGCTGAACTAGAATTAAAGAGTTTTAAGCCCATGTTCTTTGCATCATGGGCTACTCTCTTGAGCTGGGCTGATGAGATTTCAGGTGAGAGGTTGGATATTGATGGACTTAACAGAGGAACAGGTTTTGAAGAGGCGGACATGGTGGCAGAGGGGATTCCAAGCAACAGACAGAAAGCATAGAGATAGAAGGAGAGAATTTGGTGATGTATGTAAGATAGTCTCCGTAAAGTGGAAACTTCTTTCCAGGGACATGAAGAAGAGAACAGCTTAAAACAAAATAATGGACTAACCTGAATGGCAAAGTGAACTGGCTCCTTTGGCAACATGTGACTGGCAGCCTTTACTGGGCTCCCCATAGTGCTCTTAGTAAAGAATATAAGTCCATTAGCCTGGTTCACCAGGACAGCCAGAATTGGGCTCCTGCTTACTGTTGTGGTCTGCTTTCACAACATTCTCCTTCTCAATCCTGCTCCCTAGAGTGAGTTAGCTTCTTTTCAGTTTCAGGAACCCTCCAGGTCATTTCTCACCTCAGCATCTTCGCATATTCTGTTCCTTCTGTTTGGAGCTTCCTTCTCTAATTTTCTTTCCTCCATCACATCTCTGCACTAAACACACTTCCTACCTTTTTTTTTTAAATAAGATAATACCTATAATCGTTCAAGTCACAGACAAGAATATTACTTCTTTGCAAGGCATTTATTGATCGCTCGGTTGGACTGCTGCCACAGCTCCCTAGGGATGCTCCTCATGCTCGTGAGAACATTTTGTTTCTGCTCATCACTCTAGATTTTAATGCTCCAGGAAGCTCCCCTGTTCACCACTATATCTAAAGAAGTTCTAAAATGGTGCTCCAGAACAAAGTAGATGATGATAAGCTATTTACTGAATAATTTTTAGTGAAAGGAGGTGTTGGTTAAAAACACAAACCCCACTGCTGATGTTTCCTTCCATGTGAAGGGACATTTCATTATAGCCACATTCAGGCCTCTCTTTACCCTATTCTCAGTCTTCCCATGGAAGAGTGACTTGAGTGTGGGGAAAGGAAGGGCATACGTGCATAGCTCAGCCTTCCTCTCAAGAGTTGTCCTGCTCAGGAAGCGCACAAATTATTGCTCTGCTTTTCCTCTGCTCTGCATTTTAAAGGAGTGTGCCCACTAGGGAGAGACCTGGGGTTGGTGTTCAGAATTAGGAAGCTTTTCTTGGTGAAATGGGAAAAGTTCCCTTATCCCCTTCACAGGGCATGTGATGGGGATGTGGCTCGCTTCTTCATTGCCCTGCTGCTCAAACCTCTATAGGGAGCATACAGACAGGCAGGTTGTGCAGCTCCGACCCCATGGCAGTGTCTAGGGGTGAATATTTGCAGCTCCCGAAGCCCTGTGGGTGTGTGTTACAGGGTGCTCTTTTAGTTAAGCCATCTGTAGGCGGCTTGTGTTAGTTCAGTTAGATCCTTGCCTTATCGCAAGGAGAGAGGGCTTTCTGTATCCCAGCGTTTCTCGACTTGGTGTACTGGAAGAATCGGATCACACATGGGCTTGGAGAATGAGTGCAAGGTTTTATTGTGTGGAAGTAGCTCTCAGCAGATAGGGCAGCTAGAAGGGAGATGGTTTTTCCCTGGAGTCGGGCCACTCAGTGGTCCGGGCTCTCCTCTGATCGCCTGGTCAAACTCCACGTCATTCCACTGGTGGATGGCCTGCCGGTGTCTGGCGGTGTGCTCTTATGCTTTGGCATTTGTCCCCATGTTCAGCTGCTTGTGTCTTCTTCTTCAGGTGTGTTCCTCTCGACATCCAGCTGCTTGTGTCTCTGGGGTTTTCATGGGCACAGAATGGGGGCATGGCAGGCCAGGGCAGTCTTGGGAAATGCAAGATCTGGGCAGGAAAACAGAAATGCCTGTCCTCACCTAGGTCTGTGGGCACAGGCCTGGGGGTGGAGCCCTAGCCAGGGACGGACCAGGCTCTCCTCTTCCCAGCACTTCCCTGCCCCACCTCCGTACCATTGCCATCTACCTTAGCCACTTTCTCAATTCAACTTTCATCAGTAGTAAAGCTGCCTTCAATCTATCTGTCTTGCTCTTTGTGTAATGTTTTAACTGGTTAAGAACATAAGTAGAGAGAGATTATTTTTAGACCCCCTCCAATCTCAACAGAAAGTATGAGCTTCTTATTTATTAAAGATAGTATATATATTTTAAAATGTTAGGAGCAGTGCTATAGTTAACATGAGACTTTTGAAAAACATTGTGCAAGGAACTCACATGATTTGATTCAGCAATCTGGCAAACATTTGTTCATTATCTGCTCAGTACAAAGGGCTGCACTTGACACTAGTAGGGAGAGGAATACAGAGATGAATCGGAGCTATTCCAGGCCTGCTGAGAGCTCACAGTCTATCAGCAAAGACAGACACATACATAAATAAATCTAATTCAAAACCAGACTGTGATACATGCTATTGTGGGGGAGTAAACAACATTCTATAGAGTCTAGGGGAGGGAGAAACGAACTGAAAATAGGGATCTTAGGAGAGCTTATAGGAGAGGAGAAATTTGACCCTGGCTTTGAAGAATCCATTTCCCCAAGGGCCTAGATGGAGGAGGCAGTGGTGGTGGGGGGTTCAGAGGGAACCTTGGACTCTAATACCTGGTACAGAACAAGAAAAGGCTTCAGAATGTGGTCAGTAAAGAGTCATGTACAGATGAAAAGTGCTAGAGTAAGGAGCTGTTCCCTAAAGAAACTCTATCTTTTAAAAGATAAGCAGTTTATATGAGGTAAACTCATGGGCAAATTGAAATAACCTGGGTTGAAGAGTTTCCTGCCTTTGAAAATTATTTGAAGTGGTTTCTTCCATAACTTCAACATGCTCCTTTTCTTCCCACCTCACCTAGAATAGATTATTTTATGGGTAGTCCCAAGTTCTGTTCAATGCATAGATTTTCTTCTGAATAATTGATATAAGTAGGGGTGCATTTGAAATTACAAACAGATGTATCATTTTGCCCTCCACATATCAAAATGAGAAAGGAATATTTCTTTGGCTCACCATCACCCATGACTCCTTTCACATGTACCAGGGTATAAAAGACAGGCCAAGCATGAAACCTATAAGTGACCACAAGGTTCAGGCCTCTAGCACACATTTGGTCCTGAATCACCCAGCTTAACTTATCCATCAGAGTAGACATTGGTTGTTTTTCACCTACCCATCAGCTCTTCCTTTTTCCTTTTAGCAGTGGCCAGTTTTTATGGTGGTGTATTACTTCTTCCTGTTCACAGTGATTCATTCAGGGCTGGAGATAGGATGTAAGCCATTCCATTGAGAAACCATCCTGCATCTTGGTGCAATTGTTGCAAAAGAGGCACTCTCTTTTCTGGGGTTATTAAGGTGTTAGGATGAAAGCTTTGAGTTTACTGGCACAAGCAGAAGACCAACTTAAGGAAACATAGCAGAAAGCAGAATCAACCTGTGGAGAGAGAAAGATGTCCAAGGACATCATCTGTACATTTGTATCCAAGCAAACATGAAGCCAATGTACCCATGGATTTTTTAAGTTACATGAGCTAATGCCTTCCTTTTATGGCTCAAGCTGGTTTAAGTTAGGTCTCTACCAATTGTAGTGACTAAAACAGTCCTGATTAATTCACCCAGATGGTGCACCAAATCTGAAAAACATCTTTCATGCCTTTTCATCTCATAATTTGCTACTCTTTCTTCATTTAGTGGTCCCAGTTTCATCTTTGGATATGATGCTAGGTTGCTTTTGCTTGGCTACTTTCTGAACTTCCTTTTAAAACAATCCCTGACCCTGGGTCCTGGAAACCAGGGTGAGGGCTGGATGTGAGGTTGGGTTACCTTGTGAGCTACCAGATATAGATTCAAGGTTCTGCTGACAGTCAGCATCTAGGCTTTTGGGGGATCATACTGAACTGGCAAGCCTGCAGAAGCATCAGACCCAAAGCCCTTGCATAGCACAGGCACAGGGGGAAAAAAGTGATAAGCTCCATTAATCCATGGTGGTGAGTCTGAGGATGGAGCCTGAGGGTTAAGGTCTGTTTAGTGAACAGAAAATAGAATGACTCAATAGAGTACTCTTGGAGGATATCTCAAGAGAGTGCCTGGAATGGTAACAAACAGCCAATTTGTAGAGGGTTTTGAGAGCCAGGCTGGAGTTTAGAATTTATAAAAGAAATGAAATTTTATAACTATAATTCTAGAGGCAATGTGCAGGGGGACTGTTGACAAGAAAATCCACTAGAAGTCTCCGGCTTTGATGTGTCTGGCTTGAGTTGGGAGCCTGGGAGAGAGCTGGCGTCACACCTAAGGGCAAGGTGCTCTGTGTGGGAAGATGGTTTTGCAGGGCAAAGGGATACAAGCATTAAGTTAGATTTCAGACACATGAGATTTCACATGCCAGAGGGTGAACATAATCTGGAATACACTGACTCAAAGATCCAGAGAGAGAGAGTTGAGCTGATGATTAGAGTTAGGGGTCATTCTCCTGGAAGGACAAGATGAGGTTATATGTGTCACTAACTTTTCTGAGGGAAAATGATGTCGAGAAAATTTTCCACTTGATTCATTCTCCTGTGTTGTGGAAGGAGACTGCTAATTTATCTAGTAGATAGCACATAAACTTCAAAAAATATAATGATTTAGGGGGAAACAGAGATGCATAGAATAGGATTTAATTGGCTGCATGGGAGATTCCCTTTCGGGAATGTATTCAGAGATCTACTCCAGCCCATTTTCACAGGAAAGCTGCCCTTCCCTCCAAAAGATCACACACAAACTTGAACCTTGGAAATAATTGGGAAAAAATAATGTTAAAAGGCAACTACCATATAGAAAACATCATTCACATATTTTTTATTTGCAACTTTGTGGCAGAAAGCCTTACTGCAAGAAAATCATGGCTGACAGATTATATCAGTTTGTAAAGAATGTGTGGATCATTTACTGTTGGCAAATAAATATTGTTGTAAGGAGACGAAAGAAACAGCTGATTTCAGTGACTGTTCATTATTAACCTTTCCCTCTCTTTTATACTGTATTCCATTGGTCATTAGTGCCCACCAAAACTTTCCACTGTCTCTGGAAGCAGTTTGCTAACTCATATTTATGGTGAACCTACTATGTGCCAAACTATACCAGGCATTTAGGAGAGAGAGAATGAGAAATACTTTCTATCTTCAGGTTGCTCAGAGATAAACAGGACAACAGAAAACAGGACTTGTTTGGTGGTCCTATGGTAAATCCGATGCTGTGCCAAAGGTAATGATGGAGTGATACTTTCAGTCTTGGTTGATGAAAAAGATTTATCCCAGGGAGTGATATTTCATATATTATTTCTGATATGACATGAAATATATATAGGAATTTTCCAGTCAGAGAAACATACAGAAAGAACATCCCGGGTAGGGCATATTTGGAAAGTATTACTTTATTAATTAATTCATCATACCAACACATTAAATGCTTAGACATAGTGCTAAGCACTGGAGATACAGAAATAAATGAAATGTACACAAAGCAGTGAATATTATTTTTAGAATTCATCTTCTACACCTCCAAGATATTGGTCTTAGATATTTGTTTTTGTCTTTCTTGGATCTGTGTTTCAATTGATATTTCTTTAAAATAAATATAGATTATTCACCATTCTGTGATGGGGAAATTGAGCCCTTTATATCATAAGCAGACCATATCACAATGTGGTCATTGTTTTGTAGGGAATTGCATTTATATTTTTGAAATCTCAATTTTTTCTGTTCAGGGAATTAATGATCCCCCTTTCCCAGGCAGCAGGACAAGCTGGGATGGTTGTTGTAACTTTGGATACCCAGAGCAATTAGAAGTCCTCCTTCACAGCTGCCTGTAGACAGTGTTGTCATGTATAATCCTGCCTTGGTCAAGATGAAGCCCTGTTTGAATTGACAACTTACACCCTCTGTCCCATGTGGCATTTGTAAAAATAGACCCATTGCTGCAGGGACTGCAATGCAAGTCACATTTCGGCTTCTTAGTTTTTGCTTTTCTTTTTCCTATTCCCTTTCTGCCCCATGCTGTGAACCTTCTGTATAGACAAATACAGTCAAGATTCTGGGAAACAGACATGCTCTGTACTGTCTGGTGTCATGGACTATCATCTTCCTGGCCCAGTTCCTTGTCTTCAGAGTGAGTGAGCCTGGGCAGGGACACAGCATGAGGGAGTGCAGAAGTCATCCTGTTAGTTGCCCACTTCTACAAGGGTAGGAATCAAGAGTCGGGCCAGATTTCAGAGAATTGACAAGATACTGTGATGTTGTGTTGACACAAGTCCCATGTGACTCTGTGGTAACCCAGAGGGGATGTAAGTACCTCCTACCCTTCTGTTGTCAACCTCATGGTATCTTCCTAGCACAGTGCCAAGTACAGATGTGTCCTCTGACTTAGACCTTCCTCTTACTGGTTCCATTATTCTGCCCATCCAGGAGGCTTCATGTCTCTAAATGAAACTCTAATCAATTTTCAGGCCATATTGCTTCATTCTTTGTCCTTCCTCTCGTATCCAACCCTGTTTTCTCATCCCCACTCCCTCTACCAAGCTCAACCATGTGTCACCTCATACCAGGATTAGGTTGTTTATCTGCCTCTATTGGGGTGTCCAATCTTTTGGCTTCCCTGGGCCACATTAGAAAAGGAAGAACGGTCTTGGGCCACATATAAAATACACTAACACTAATGATAGCTGATGAGCTAAAAAGAAAAATTACAAAAAACTCATCAGGTTTTAATAAAATTTACCTATTTGTTTTGGGCCACATTCAAAACCATCTTGGGCTACATGAGCTGTGGGTTGGACAAGCTTGCTCCGTGCTATCACCCAATCCACACTTCCCATGCCTCCAAGGTTTTGGTTCAACAGGGGTTATATCTGTCACTTTCCTATTAAAAATAGTCCAAGGATCCCCACAAATGCCTAATCTTCAGGAGGAGATTTAGAACTTTTCCCATTTCTTCCTCCTTCTGTACTCCATCTCTCCATCCACCCAGGGCCTCTGACTCTACATGCCATGCTTTCTCCTTCTGTACCAGGGAAGGACTGCCTTCTCTGTCCAAAGCCATTTGTCTGTTTGCCTCTGTCCTGTCTTCATGGTGCCATTGAAACCAGCCCTGAGAGACTGCCAGACCATGTGCCCTCAGTGCTAAGAAGCAGCTTCGCCCTCATCAGTCTGGCAGAGGCTGATTGCCTTCATGTGTCACATATCATTGTTCTAAGCCTTCTAATGTGACATTGATGCTACTGGCATTTCCCTGGACTCAGATGTAGTTTTCTAATACATAGAGGAGAAAATTATCTTGAAATTGGAAAAGACAACTAAGTGGCTACTTTTAGAGGAACTAGCATTTGTTAAGCCTCTACGGTGTGCCAGGCTATTGTACTACTTTATTTCATTTAGTCTCTACAGATTCATTTTTTGCATATCTGTTAAATGACTGTGGAATGCCCTTCTTCTATACAGGAATATCATAGATTTTCTTAAGGTTTAAATGCAATGCAGAACTAAGTGCCTAACAGTCAATATGTTAAAAAAAAACAAAAAAACAAAAAAACAACTTCTACATTAACAGCCCTTTCAGCAAGCAGGAGTTTTAATTTTAAAGTTACTCATAGACCTTAATTAGTCTCTTACACTGATGAGTTGAATGCTAATTAAATCAGCACAAATATGAGAAAACTGGGGTTAGATGCACCACTGGACCCCTAGAAATTTTACTGAGGTAGAAAGTCCCTGAATGTTAGTTGGATTTATTTCCCATCCTCTAGCATGTAAATGTCTCACCAATAATAAGTCCGGTGTGTTTGCTACTTTTTGCTCACTGGATCCAATCAGCATAATGTCATCAATGTAATGGACCAGTGTGGTATCTTGTGGAAGAGAAAAGCGATCATGGTCTCTTTGAACAAGATTATGACACAAAACCGGAGAGCTGATATACCCTTAAGTTAGGAAAGTAAAGGTATATTTCTGGCCTTGCCAGCTGAAGGCAGATTGCTTCTGGTGGTCCTCAAGGACAGGAATGGAGAAAAAGACATTTGCCAAATCATTGGCAGCATACCTGGTACCAGGAGATGTGTTAACTTGCTCAACCAGTGAAACCACATCTGGTACAGCAGCTGCAATTGGAGTAACCATTTGGTTAAGTTTACGATAATCCACTGTCATTCTCCTAGATACATCTGTCTTTTGCACAGGCCAAATAGGAGAGTTGAATGGGGATGTGGTAGGAATCACCACCCCTGTATCTCTCAAGTCCCTGATGGTGGCACTAATCTCTACAATCTCTCTATTGAGAAGGCTGACCTATTTGGTTTGGTCAGTTATTCGTGTCTTTTGCTACCACTCAAGATTTTATGGAATTCTATTATCAGGCTGTGCCAATGGTAGAAATGATGCCTTTCCTTCTCTTCATTTACTTTTCTCTGCTTGACTCAAAATAACATTGAGCTGAACATCAGGAAGCCTGAGTTTCATCACCGTTCAGCTCCCCGATCCTGTCAACCCCTGCACCCTTTGGGCCCTGATTCCAGTTACCAGATAAACTGGTAATTGTGCCTTCCAGTTTTGTAATTGGAGCTACATTAATATCAGGAGGGCTCCACATCAGAGAGCATGACCTTCCTATCCTGGGGACACTGGAGCTCTAAAAAGAGAAGTAAAATATGATCTCAGGTACGGGAAATACACCAGGGACCCAGTTACTCAGAGGCAGACATACAGTGAACACTTGGTTAAGAGAACAGAAGATGAGGCCCAGTGACTGAATTGCAAGGTCAGAATAAGACCAAGGATAGTTTTCATTCTCTTGTTAGCTCCTTAATTCCCCTGATATGGGAGCCCAGGAGGAGCCTGGGATAGGACAGAAGTACTGAGAGGCCTGAGTTATTGCATGGTGGCATGGGGTTTGGCAGGGAATGGGTTTTATGCCATCATCCAAGCTGTTGAGCTGGGAGTGCAGGCACTCTTCACTCTTGCTCCCTGTATGGAAGCATCTTCCTAAACATTTTTAGATGACTGCCTACCCCTTGTTCATCCACTGGTGAAGGAAGGAAGCTTTACTTAATAGATGAGTTTGTGAGAGGAACTGGACACAAATGGCCCAGACTCCTCCTCTTGCTTTCTGGGAGGGATCATGCTGTAACTTCAACCTGGAGAAGCTTGTGGTTTTCCACTTTCGTCCCTGAAAAGGTGGGTAAATCTGCCTAATCTTGACAGTCCATTTGCCCAGAGATATAAGCTGGGTTGTCTAATATCAGCTTCTTGTCAATAATCAAGGTGATTTTTTTGATCTCCATGATTCTTGTTTCTTAGGCTTATATTTCACTTTGGTTTAGAACTTGGGTGGGAAAGAGGAGTGCTGTTTACTGAGTCCCACATCATCTGTGTATCAGTCATTCACCAACTCCTACTGAATGCCCACAATATGCCCTGCACTGTGGCAGTGGGGAAAGTGGGTAGGGAACTATTTGTGGAGTGCGTGCTACGTAGCAAGTATGCTCTGGATCTGATACAGGTATTCTCATTGGAACCACATAGTGACTTTGAAGGCAGGATTATTATTCCCATTTTACAGAAGAGAGAACTGTAGCTCAAAAATGTAAAACAAAAAACAAAACTTACAGTAAGTACAGGTAATCAATGTGGGAGTCAGAACATACATTTTGTGATGTCTGATGCCAACGTCATGTTATTAGATGTGGTTCTGCTTTCTAACTCACAATCTACTAGTGTGAACAGGTCATTCACACTGTGGCCCTTGTCAGCTAGGTGCAAACTAGAATGGGAAAAAAGGACTATCTACTCAGATTGAAGACGATGGGTTATAAAAGGCTTCTTAGCATGATGATGATTGAGTTAAATGTTGCCACTTGAGTATAAATCAGATAATCTTGAGTTATTACCTTACCATTTGGTATCTCTTTGACATTAAGCAAGTTATTTAACCTCTCTGAGTCTCAGCCCCCTCATTTGTAAATTAGAGATTATTGAATAGAGATTGTTCATAGGGTAGATTAAATCAAACCGTGTAATGTTTGTAAAGTTCCCAACACACTCTTGGCTCCAGAGTAAGTGTTCTTAAGTATCGGTGTTTTCCTTACTCACTCTCTGGATCTAAGCACTGGAGTCAGGAGGTTTTAAGGACTGAGAAACAAGATTTTCCCTGAGATACATGATTCAGTTCAACATATCTTAGATTTCTGGGCATAATCTTCTTTGGGAGTGATTTTCACAGGTGACTTCCAGAAATTCAGATGTGATTTCATAATGGAACCACAGTCACCACCCTAAGCCTGATAATATCAAACAACCCAATCTCAACTTTGTTGGATGTTTACAAACCTTTTAAAGAGTAGACAGGGCCAGATGTTTAGGGAAATTTTATTGCTTTTGTTGCAGTTTATACAACTCTGATGAGACTATTACAATCCAAGTTTCCCTGTGTTTACCCCAAGAAGGCAGAAGGTAATTAGTATTTCCGTGAGTATGTGGGTGCTTTGAAACATTTTTCATCACCAAAATTTGAAAAGGAGGTGATTTTTGTTTTATTTGTTTAGTGCTGATTGATTCTTCCTGCCTTTTTATGGTCATTAAAGAGAGTATTACATACTGCATTTGTCTTGGAATTAAAACAAAACTATGTCCTCAAATTATTTTGAAAAGAATATGGTTGTATTGTTTCCTGGACTGGGTGGTACAGTGGCCAGGTCCTGCCAAGAAAGTAAGTTTTAAGTAAAAGCTGACAAATGGCATCCTGTGGGCTTTTTTCTCCTTTCCTTTTCTTTTTTCTTTGCTTTTGAGCAGGAGGAGATGCAGAGAATAAAATAAAGCAATCTGGAAAAGTCCAATATGGATTTCAAATCTCCTTCTCTGTCCATATCCTCAAGCTGGTGTTCAAAATGAAAAGGCATTCAAGCAGCTTTGAAGTTGCTTCGAGTGCCAATAACTGTGCTCTCAGCTTTGGCATACATTGGTCTTGCCCAGGGTGAGAAAAATGAACTATCTACATCTGGAGCAGCTGGCTAGGTGTTAAAATGAAGAACCCTGGTCCAACTCCATCCAGATAGACTGCATCAGTAACACTGGGAATGCAGTCTGAGAATTTGTTTTTTATATTTATTTTTAAAATAAGCTCCTCAAAGTATCCTCATTCACTCTGAAGTTTGAAAAACACTGCCATCAAATTTGCGCTAAAGCATAGATTAGCAGACACAAATGTGGGTTTCCCCAGTAGTTGGACTAGAAAATCACTAATTTGTCTTAAAACTCAGAAAAGACAAGCCCACAAAATTTATAAAAATAAAATATAAAGAGATGTTTTGTAAAAACCTTGCTCATCTTTTGCTTTGCCTCCTGTTTTTCATCGATTTGCTATTATATCTCCTTTCAGGTTACAAAATGTTCTAAATAGTTCTGATTATTTTGAACATAATCCTTGAGATTATATCTCTACCAAGCTCCAGGGAGACGAGAAAATCAGGAGCAAGTTCAAGAGGTGGGGGTTTACCAGCTCTCCAACTCTGGCTTTGACCTGCTTTGTATTAAAGAACTCCTCCTCAGCTTGTGTAGTCTTTATCTACAAAACCTTTTCAATGCTCCCACCTGGAATTAGTCTCTCCCTCTTCTAGGCTGCCACACTCTTTATCAAGTGCATTTCACTTATTTCTGCCTGACTTACAATGAGTTAAATCCAATAAAATGTCATTTGTGTAATGTTCTCTAAAGCATTTTCACACACACTAACTCATTAATCTTCATCATATACCTTAGTTGGGATTAGAACTCTTCTTTAATAAAAGGTATTGAGGCTCCAGGAGGTTAAATTACCTTTTTAGAATTAAGAAACTAATTAATGCCAGAGGCATATCTTCATACCATTACACTATTTTTCACATAAGTTGTATAGTTTTATTTCTCTTTCATCAAGCTTCAAATTTTTGAAATTGTACAACTAAATGAGTCAGAACATACTAGATGCCATGCAACATAACTGCATCAGTGGAGCCTCTTTCATTGAGCAATTTACAGTCTTATTAGATAATTAAGGTTCACCCTGATCACTATCACCCAGTATTGCAGTTGTTTATTATTTTCTTTCTCAAATACATTTAAGTGTCCATATTTTAGATACTCCACTAAGAACTATACATACTTAAAAGAATCATAGCAGAACAAAGTAGCTGTTATTGTGAATCTAAGTGCAGAGGAAAGATTAATCCTAGAAGTACCAGATTGTCTAAGAACTTGAGAGTTTAAGAACTTGTTCTCTAGAGACAGAATTTCTGGATTTGTTTCCTGTCTCCACCTCTTAATACCTCTATGACCTTGGGCAAAGATTTATATGTGTTTTTCCTGGAAGATTAGAAGGATGTGTAAAGAATTTAGAACAGATCCTGGCACAGACTGAGTGCTTAATCAATGCTTTCAATGATAATAATAATAATTAGATGTTATGATCATTATTTAACCCTTCAGCCAAATTTGGGAAAATATTAGCCATCATACTTTCAATTTTTTTTTTTCCACCACTCTCTCTGCTTTCCTTTAGAATGCTGATGACACAAGTGTTAGCCATTTTGGTATTGACTCACCAGTCCTAAGGCTCTATTTATTTCTTTTTCAAACTTTATTTCCCTCTATTGTTAAAGCTGGATAATTTCTATCAATATTTTATAAAGTTCATTGGCTTTTCCTTTATCATTTCCAGTCTACTCTTGGGCTTATCTGGTGACTATTTTTATTTTGCTTAATGTATTTTTCAGTTCTAAAATATTCATTTGTTTTTCTTTTTTGTTACAGCTCCTATTTATCTGAAGAGATATTCTTTTTTTCATTTCAAGAGTATTTACACTTACTTCGCAGAGCATGATTAAAATAACTGCTTTAAAACCTTTATCTAATAATTCTAACACCTGTATCATCTTGGGGTCAGCATATGTTAATTATCTTTGTTCTTGAAAGATATTGATGTTTCCTGTTTTTTCATGTTTAATAGTTTTAGATTATATCTTGGACATTTTGAATATTATGCTCTAAGAGTTTGAGTCTTGCAAATCTCACACAGAATTTTTTTTTTTGTTAGCTTGTTTTAGCAAGCAATTGACTCAGTATCAAGCTACAAGTTACTATCTACCTTCTTGCTAGGATATGGGTCCAATGTAGGTTTAATTTTCAAAACCTTTGAATCACTATTTAGATCTGTCCCTTTTGCGTACCATCCAGTGACAAATCTAACACCTAGATGGGAATTTACCATGTAGATCAGTTCTAAAAGCCTTTTGTATGCTATTTAGGGCCAAATCCCATGAATACACAGCTTGAAGGCAAGCCCAAAAGTTTATACATAACTTTATGGGACCACTTTATTTCCTAATTGTGATTGCCCTGGGACATTCTGTCTCTCAGCCTCCATGTCTCATTTCACCCCCACTTCAGCCTTGGTTTTCTGTCTAGGAAACTGGGGTTTTAGGTGCCCAGCTCTGCCATGTACTTTCTGCAACTGAGTCTGCATCAGGGACCAAGCAATGAAGGGATAAAAAATGATAAAAAGCAGCAAAAGGTATTTCTTCTATTCTCTTGATACCATCGTTCTTCTGGTCAGTAGTAAATTTCCTCTCTTGGAGTTTTAGGTGCCTGCCCCTACACTGCTGTCATTTTTACCACTACTAACACGGGATTGTCTGAGGACCATGGTAGAAGAGAAAATAAACAAAAGAAAACAACAACAACAAAAAAACCCAGAAAATTTATACTATTGTCTCTAATCCATTTCCTGCTGCTTGGACCAACAAGAGATGTTTTCTTCTACTTTGTTATGGGTTGAATTGTGTGCTCCTAAGATTTATACATTGGAGTCCTAACCCTTAGTATCTCAGAATGTGACCCCATTTAGATGCAGGATCATCGCATTTGTAACCAGTTAAGATGAGGTCATGCTGAAGTAGGATGGCCTCCTAATCAAATATGACTAATATCCTTATAAAAAGGGAAGCTTGGACACAGATAGATGTACAGAGAACATGATGTGAAAAGATACAGGGAGAAGAGAGCCATCTATATGCTAGGAAGAGTGGCCTGAAACAAATCCCTCAATCATGGCCCTAGAAGTAATCAACTTTGCTGACATCTTGATTCTAAACTTCTAGCTTCCAGAACTATGAGATAATTAATATGTTTATGTTGTTTAAGCCTACCATTATGTTGTTTGGTTACTATGTGGTATTTTATCATGGCAGCACTAGCAAACTAGTGTTCTTTTTTGCCCACACTTGGTGTAAACTTATGAGGTTTTGGCTTGCGGCAGTGGCAGGTGATGGTGGAAAAGAACATAATCACCAGTTTAGTGTTATTCTAATTCCTGATTTTCTTTCTCAATCTGCGTGCTACCAACTACTTTTTATACTCCTGAGATAGATGCTGTAGGCATTCTGTCCAGGGTTTGCAGTTGCATTTAGTGAGAAAGACAAGGTGAAGTGAACTTACTCAGTCTTGACCAACCCAAATGGAGAGCTTTTTAGTTTTTTATGACCCTCTCCCCTCCTTAGATTTTACAGGAATGATTTGAAAAAGAATCTTATACTATTCCATAATTTCATCAAGAAATGGAAACAGGAATCTCATGATTACCTTTGCTATTGAAACTAATTTTCCCCAGGCTCAATTTACAGATGTTAACATCGTTTGGTTGCAATTTAAACTTTTGAGTTCATTCTGCTTATTATTAATCAGGGTTGAGGAAATTTTGGACTTTGGAACAATAAAATAAATTATCTGTGTTCACCTTTAATGGTAAAGAATGAGCACCAATGGCACAGGCATTTTTAGGACTCCTGTTCCTGAGTTTATTCAGGTTTTATCTCATTCAATTTTATAGACATTTATTGATTTCCTATGTTTTTTGAAAAAAACATTGCAATGACACTAAAAGGATGGATCAGACATGGTTCTTTCTCTCAAGGAATTTAGGTGAACCACTTTTCGGAGTTTTGATGCCCTCAGTTTAAAGAATAAGAATAATGTTACTCACCGTACAGATGCTGTGTGGATATTTAGAAAACATAAAATAAATATTTTGTAAACATAAAATAACATGACAATAAAGGGTAATTATATTTTATTTGCCCTAAATAAGCCTTCTTTCAAACTTTAAAAAAAGGCCTGAAAATAGGAGTCTGTGTTTTACTGAGTAAAAAAATGTTTACTCTCTTTAAATCCCTTCAGATTTTGTTTCTACATTTTCTAAACCTAATATTGCAGGGCACAACAATCCTTATATTTTTAGTCTGGAATTGTACAGCAGCCTCTGCTGGCCCCTGCCCTTTTTGGGAACATCTAAAATATCATTAAGTCTTTCTGAAAGAACAAGTACCAGAGCTGCACACAATATTCTGCCAACAGACATCTTGGTCTTGTAAAGTGAGAGACTATGATGTATCCAGATTTAAGAGAAAAATGCTAGGCATGAAAATATACAACATTTTACATGATAGATAATTTGCCTTTACTCTTGAAGCTATACGGAGTTTCTAATTTCTTTACTCTTCCTACTTCTCCAACCTGTCAAAATAGGACTCATTTATGCAATAAGTAATTTATGAACCTATACTTGGCGGTTCTGGTGGTGAATGACATCGAAAATGTTCATGATTTCAAGAGGTTTGCATTATAATAGAAGAGAGTGAAGGAAGAAGGAAGGAAGCAAAGAATGAAGGAAGGAAGCAAGAAAGGAAGGAAGGGAGGGAGGAAGGGAAAGGGAAGGAAGCAGGAAAAAAGAAAGGAAGCAAGGAAGGAAGGTAGGAAGGAAGGAAAGAAAGAGAGAAAGAAAGAGAAAAAGAAAAGAAAGGAAGGAAGGAACGAAGGAGGAGGAAGACAGAGATAAACATCAATTAACAATAAATGTTGGAAAGAGAATTACAATAGGGTAAGATGATAAAGAAAAATGGTGTGTCAGGTAAAGCCTCTCTGAGATACGTGAAGGGCAAGAGCAAGAGCATTCTAAGCAGGAAGTAGCCATTTCAAAGGCCCTACAGCGGGGATAATTTTGGCACAACTGAGGAAAAGACAATAGACCAGGGGCTGGAATGGAGATAACAGAGAGGGAAGTGGTACAAGATGAGGTCATAGAGATTGTCACAAATCAGATTACACAGGGATTTGGAAGTCAAAACAGGTTTAGATTTTATTCTAAGTGTTGTAGAAGCCATTAGCAGTCTTCAAGCAGGAAAGTAACATGTTCTTATTTACTTTAACATTTTTTTCATGCTATCATCTTTGTAAGAAGTGCATTGCATTTCTCCTTTAGGACTCATTTTATTTTGTTTTACTTTATTTTTAGATACAGAGTCTTATTCTTTTGCCCAGGCTGGAGTGCAGCAGTACAATCATAGCTCACTATAGACTCAAACTCCTGGGTTTGAGCCACCCTCCTGCCTCCACCTCTTGAGTTTCCAGAATTTATAGGCACATGACATCACACCTGGCTAATTAAAAAATTTTTTTGTTGAGGGGCTCTCACTACATTCATTGCTCAAGCTAGTCTCGAACTCCTGGCATCAAGTAATTTTACTGCTTTGGCCTCCCCAAGCATTGGGATTTTAGGCGTGAGAAACCACGCCCAGACAGGACCCATTTAAAATATTTATTTTGCCATACATTCTCCCTTCAAGCCTTGGGCAAAATCAATTCTGCCTTCATCTTTGGCTTGAGTGTAGATCTACCATTATATATAGTCACTTGGGCTTTGGTGACTAGTCCAATTTAATTGCACCTGAACGTTTCTCTTCTGTAAATAAGGATAGTATAGAAATAAATAAGCACATACATAGAAAAGGCTTTGGCACTTGGTAAGCTCATAATAAATTCTGCTGTACTACAAGTCCTGAGCATTTTGAACCTAAAATTTAGCATTTATTTTATCTTAAATTCTAATTGGTAGTTTTTATGTTCAACTCATCCAAATGACTCTGACTTCCTTTAAAACAGAGATTTATTGTATTTCTACCCCCTTTGCCCAGTAAAATTATAGAAATATCATGGCATGGCAGAGATTACTGTGTTCATCCAAGTTCCTTTTTTTCTCATCCTATGTAAACAATGAAAGAATATTTATCAGGCTCTAGTTAGGTATGACCATGTGACCGAGTTCTAGCCAATTGGATGGGAATATGATACCATGATTTCCAAGCCTGACCCTTATAAACCTCCCCTGAGAGATTCTTCCATTCTCTTTTCTTATTTGTGGCAGGAAGTGAAGAATTATGAGACCTTTGCGGGTGGGGATTGTAGCTGAACAGGAAGAAGCCTGGGACCCTGGATCACTGCAATGCCTGCCCATTGGATTATTTCTTAAGGAAAACAAATTATAATTTGATAAGCTATTAAGATAACTTCCATAGTTTATCTCTTACACTATTAGTGTTACCCTAAATAGTACACTGTGCCATCATACATGTTGAATTTATGTTACTTTCCCACCTTATCTCCTTTACCCTTTTCTATTATGAGGAATACAAGGCAGTCATTTTTTCCCATTTTATAAAGGAAGACTCTGGGGAAGGTTGTGATTTTCTCTGATTGTTAAGGTAAGAATCAAGCCTTGAGCTTTTTATTCTGCCTTAGGAAAAACAAATAATCCTAATAAAAGATTGGAGAGTGAGTTGGAAAGGACTAAAATAAGACTACGAGAGACCAGTAAGGAGGCAGTCACAGTAACAGAGATGGTGAGGGATAAGGGTTTGCATAAGTAGAATTGAGGAGGGTGGTGAGAAGTGATGGAAATCACAGAGCTTGTCACAAACACAGTACTCTCTGCTGCATCATCAACTACAGCTGAACCTAGAACAAAACAGGCTTGAACTAGATTTTCTCCTGCCTCTGCCATCCCTGACACAGCAAAAACAACCCCTTTTCTTCCCCCTCCTCCTCCTCCTCAGCCTATGGAACATGAAGACAAGGAGAATGAAAACCTTTATCATACTCCAGTTCCACTAAATGAGTAACAAATGCATTTTTTTCTTCCTTATGATTTTCCTAATGTTTTTGTTTCTCTAGCTTACTCTACTGTAAGAATACAGTTTATCAGATATATAACATATGGAATATATATTAATTTACAGTTTATGTTATCAGTAAGACTTCCAGTCAACAGCAAGCTATTAGTAGTTAAGTTTGGGGGAATTAGAATTTATACATGAATTTTCAACTATGAGGGGCAAGTTGGCACCTCAGCCCCCACATTGTTCAAGGGTCAACTGTACTTGTTAAAGTCTGTATTTTATTATGTTGGGAAGCAAATTGACTTGCTCTAAGATGGGTAAAATATACCAAATATTGCACAGAATTGAAGATGAATGGGACTCTTTTTGAGCAGGGTTTGTGGTTAAGGAAAAATGTGTGAGACAGATCTTTGGTAGGTATAGGAGAAATATTGCATTTGCTGATTATTATAAGTTATTATTACTTTTTCTTTTTTTTTCTTTTTTTTTAAATGGCATTTTAGGTTTTGGGGTACATGTGAAGAATATGCAAGATTGTTGCATAGGTACACACATGGCAGTATGATATGCTGCCTTCCTCACCATGACCTGTATCTGGCATTTCTCCCCATGCTATCTCTCCCCAACTCCCCCCACCTGCTGTCCCTCCCCTATTTCCCCTTGACAGACCCCAGTGTGTGATGGTCCCTCCCTGTGTCCATGTGTTCTCATTGTTCAACACTCACCTATGAGTGAGAACATGTGGTGTTTGATTTTCTGTTCTTGTGTCAGTTTGCTGAGAATCATGGTTTCCAGGTTCATCCATATCCCTACAAAGGACAGAAACTCATCGTTTTTGATGGCTGCATAGTATTCCATGGTGTATATGTGCCACATTTTCCCTGTCCAGTCTATCATCGATGGGCATTTGGGTTGGTTCCAGGTCTTTGCTATTGTAAACAGTGCTGCAATGAACATTCGTGTGCATGTGTC
>CAUYLG010013866.1:0-65622 GCA_963573385.1 Cacajao melanocephalus
TAAGACCTAACACCATAAAAACCCTAGAAGAAAACCTAGGCAAAATCATTCTGGACATAGGTGTAGGCAAGGACTTCATGACCAAAACACCAAAAGCATTGGCAACAAAAGCCAAAATAGACAAATGGGACCTAATCAAACTCCACAGCTTCTGAACAGCAAAAGAAACAGTCATTAGAATGAATTGGCAACCAATAGAATGGGAAAAAATTTTTGCAGTCTACCCAACTGACAAAGGGCTAATATCCGGAATCTACAAAGAACTAAAACAGATTTACAAGAAAAAATCAAATAAGCCCATTCAAAAGTGGGTGAAGGTTATGAACAGACACTTTACAAAAGAAGACATACATGAGGCCAATAAACATATGAAAAAATGCTCATCATCACTGGTCATTAGAGAAATGCAAATCAAAACTATATTGAGATACCATCTTACGCCAGTTAGAATGGCGATCATTAAAAAATCGGGAGACAACAGATGCTGGAGAGGATGTGGAGAAATAGGAACACTTTTACACTGTTGGTTGGAGTGTAAATTAGTTCAACCATTGTAGAAGACAGCATGGCGATTCCTCAAGGACCTAGAAATAGAATTTCCATTTGACCCAGCAATCCCATTACTGGGTATATATCCAAAGGATTATAAATCGTTCTAATATAAGGACACATGCACACAAATGTTCATTGCAGCAGTGTTTACAATAGCAAAGACCTGGAACCAACCCAAATGCCTATCGATGACAGACTGGACAGGGAAAATGTGGCACATATACACCATGGAATATTATGCAGCCATCAAAAACGATGAGTTTGTGTTCTTTGTAGGGACATGGATGAACCTGGAAACCATCATTCTTAGCAAACTGACGCAAGAACAGAAAATCAAACACCTCATGTTCTCATTCATAGGTGGGTGTTGAACAATGAGAACATATGGACACAGGGAGGGGAACATCACACACTGGGGTTTGTGGGGGGAAATAGGGGAGGGACAGCAGGGGGTGGGGAGTTGGGGAGTGATAGCATGGGGAGAAAAGTCAGATATAGGTGATGGGGAGTAAGGCAGCAAATCACACTGCCATGTGTGTACCTATGCAACAATCTTGCATGTTCTTCACATGTACCCCAAAACCTAAAATGCAGTTAAAAAAAAAACAAAGAAATCAAAGATGATATAAGGACTAGCTAATACCATGTAATTATGTTTAACAAATTAATGAATTACATTTGTAAATTTTTTGCATAAAGACCATCTATAAGGTTCCTATAAGTCAGTGGAAATTGGGATTGAATGGGAGTCATTTCAATAATTTTTTCTTTAAATAGAATACAATACTTTTGCTAGCTCATGGCTCTTAAATTTTAATAATTAAAAACATGTATTTCTGATATAGACCAATGGAACAGAACAGAGGCCTTGGAGGCGACCACACACATCTACAACCATCTGATCTTTGACAAACCTGACAAAAACAAGCACTGGTGAAAGGATTCCCTGTTTAATAAATGGTGTTGGGAAAACTGGCTAGCAGTGTGCAGAAAGCAGAAACCAGACCCCTTCCTGACACCTTACACTAAAATTAACTCCAGATGGATTAACGACTTAAACATAAGACCTAACACCATAAAAACCCTAGAAGAAAACCTAGGCAAAACCATTCAGGACATCATAGGCAAGGATTTCATGACTAAAACACCAAAAGCATTGGCAACAAAAACCAAAATAGACAAATGGGATCTAATTAAACAAAAGAGCGTCTGCACAGCCAAAGAAACAAGAAACAATCATTAGAGTGAACCGGCAACCAACTGAATAGGAAAATTTTTTTTTTGCAATCTACCTATCTGACAAAGGACTTATATCCAAAATCTACAAAGAATTAAAACAGATTTACAAGAAAAAACAAACCCATTCAAATGTGGGCAAAGAATATGAACAGACACTTTTCAAAAGAAGACATATATGATGCCAACAAACATATGAAAAAATGCTCATCATCACTGGTCATTAGAGAAATGCAAATCAAAACTACATTGAGATACCATCTCATGCCAGTTAGAATGGCCTTCATTACAAAATCTGAAGACAACAGATGCTGGAGAGGATGTGGAGAAATAGGAACACTTTTACACTGCTGGTGCAAGTGTAAATTAGTTCAACTCTTGTGGAAGACAGCGTGGCGATTCCTCAAGGACCTAGAAACAGAAATTCCATTTGACCCAGCAATCCCATTACTGGGTATATATCCAAAGGATTATAAATCGTTCTATTATAAGGACACATGCACACGTATGTTCACTGCAGCACTGTTAATAGCAAAGACTTGGAACCAACCCAAATGCCCATTGATAATAGGCTGGACAGAGAAAATGTGGCACATATACACCATGGAATACTATGCAGCCATAAAATGTGATGAGTTTGTGTCCTTTGTAGGGACATGGATGAACCTGGAAACCATCATTCTTAGCAAACTGACACAGGAACTGAGAATGAAGCACTGCATGTTCTCACTCATAGGCCGGTGTTGAACAATAAGAACACATGGACACAGGGAGGGAAGCATCACACACTGAGGTCTGTAGGGGGGAACTAGGGGAGGGACAGTGGGGGGTAGGGAGCTGGGGAGGGATAACATGGAGAGAAATGCCAGATATAGGTGATGAGGATGGAGGCAGCAAACCACACTGCCATATATGTACCTATGCAACAATCCTGCATGTTCTTTACATGTACCACAGAACCTAAAATGCAATAATACATGTTATATATTTTGTTTTATATATATATATATATAAAACAAAACATGTATTTCTGACTAGAAGTAATAACTAGGTTTTGCCTAGTAAAGTTATACAGAAAATAATCATTGTTAATAACTTTCATTTGTTTGGACCATTAAGCGGCTTGTGCACAACAAAAATTTAATTCTCACAGTTCTGGTGGCTGGGAAGCCCAAGACCAGGGCTGATTTGTTGTCTAGTGAGGGCTAACTTTCTGGTTCATAAATGGCACCTTCTTGCTGCATCCTCACACTATGGAAGGGACTAGCTAATTCTCTGGAGTCTCTTTTTCAAATAAGGGCACTAATCCCAATCATGAGAGCACCATGTAATCACCTCCAATAAGTCTTACCTTCTAATGCCATCATCTTATTGGTTAGGATTCCAACATATAAATTTGGGAACAACACAAGGATTCAGACCATAGTAATCACAATAATGATAAAAATGATGATGATGATGATGACGATGATGATAGAATTTAAGGGTTAGTAATTGCTAGTTACTATTCCGGTTTTTTCTTGTCTTTAACAATAAATTGATTTATTTCTTCTTTTGACCACTTATGAAAATCAGACATAAAGAATACTGCATAAACAGAATTGTAGAACCAAATAATATTTCAGTTATTATATGGTTTAGTGTTTCCCTTTAATAGTTACTAATATTGTCTTATGTACTGGTAATTTGCCAAGAGAGTTGTTTTTAGGTACTTTTATCCACATCCCCCTCCTCCCGCCCCATACAAATACAACAGTTAAATGTTATTAAAATTATTAACATTTATAATTTTCCCAACTTTGCAACATAGATATAATTATATCTCTTATTTTACGGTTGAAGAAACTAAGTAACAGAGAGGTTAGTAACTTGACTAAAGCTCAAAAGCTACTAATTAGCAGAATATAGACTTGGATGCAATTAGTTTGACTACCAGCTCTTAATAACTTTGCCATGCTGCCCTTGTATTGCAGAGGAATAATTAAAAAAATCATATTCAATGTCCATTTATTATCAACAATTTAGAAATACTTTTTCTATCTAAATTTTAGTTTGTGGAAGTTGTAAATGGGTACAATGTTTTCAATATCAGCAAGATAGTGAGACAGAGTATGCAATTAAGTGATATACATGAAAAGTAAAATATTATTGACCTTATTATAATTATTTTTAAGAGAAAAAGGGGTCGCTTAATCCCTTCAAAAGAAAGCACACACATCTACACACACACACCTACGCACACGCACATACACACACACACACACACACACACACACACACACACACACAATCTCTATAAGAATCTTGTTATTTAAACCATTAACCTTATTTTATTATTTGAATTTGCTTTGAGCCTTTCCTCATGCTATTCAATGTTATTTAAAAATATCACTGGGTGCATAATCTCTTTGTATAACTATTATTTAACCATCATCACTTTTTAGAAAATAATGTTTTTTAATGTGATTAACAACATTGTAAATGAATCTTAGTCCATATTTCTTAAGGAGTTCTTAAAATACATTACTACACAAAAGTACATAGAAATATTCATGACTCTTGATATACATCACAAAATTGCCTTCACAGGCTGAGCACGGTTGCTCATGACTGTAATTCCAGCACTTTGGGAGGCTGAGATGGGCAGATCACAGGCGAGTCGGAGTCCAGCCTGACCAACATGGAGAAATCCCACCTCTACTAAAAATACAAAATTAGCCGGGCTTGGTGGTGCATGCCTGTAATCCCAGCTACTCGGGAGGCCGAGGGTGGAGAATCGCTTGAACCTGGGAGGGAGAGGTTGTGGTGAGCCTAGATCACACCATTACACTCCAGCCTAGGCAACAAGAATCAAACTCTGTCTCAAAAAAAAAAATGCCTTTGCAAAGAATGCTTAAATTTATAAATAGGAGATGGGTGTGGAAACCCTTATCAGTATTAATTTATTTCAATTTTTTTTTGCTAATTTAGAAAACATTCATTCAGTGTCTTAATTTACCTTTCTTTGAGTCCTACTGATGTTGGACATATTCTTTCTTGCTTTTCGCTATTTGTGCTTTTTATTTTCTGTGAGGGTGTATTTGTGCTGTTTTATTTGCAGTATCAAACTGACTTTAAAGATTTTTATATTAAAGGTAGCAATTTTTAGTTATATGTGTTATATGTTTTTTTGTGGATTGCTTTCTACATTTTCTTTGTGATTAAACATGTTTTATCTTTTACTATAATAGCAATGCATTTATTTACCTTGTATATAAGATATTAAGTAATTAAAAGGTAAAAATGAAAATATCTCATTTTCTAATCTACTAATTACATTTTTTAAAAAATCTATGTATAGGCTCTGTTTTTTTTCTTTACTTCTTTCACCTTTCTTCTACCCTTATTTACTCAACTTTCTTTCTCTTTCACATATATCTCTTTATCTCTTCCTTTTATAACCTATCTCTCTCCAAATTCTCTCTCTTTCTCTCTCTGTCTTCCTGAAAACATTTATATGTTTACAAGCATATTTTTATAACATGGGATCACAAGTGTTAATATTAGTTACCTTTTCAGCAATTCATTTTTTCCTACTTAATCTTATTTTCATCGTTTTGTGTTAATATATGTGGCATCTCCTCATTAATTTTAGAAGCTTCATAGTATCTCACTGAATAGATGTATAATAAATTTTAGTATATTCTTATAATTACAACAGCTAGATTATCTAGTATGTAAATTTTATAATCGATGCTACTTTTGAAAATTAATCATACATCTTTATATGTTTCAGTTAATATTTTGTGATTCTTATGTATAAACATAGAAAATTAAAACTTTATGTAGCAAATTCGATTTTACAAATTTTTCTTTTATAAACAATGCTTCATGGAAATCCTTACAGATTAACTGCTACACATTTGCTGAAGGATTTTCTAAATTTTGAGGTGAAAAAGTCTCAACAATTATATAGTCAAATTTATTATTTGCTTGTATTTTTTTGTTAAACAATTTATAGCTTGATTTTTTAGAACATTTATATTAATGGAACTACAAAACTTAGATGAAAATAAGCCTTGAAAAAGAGGAAAAATTTAATGTCTTTTTTCTCAGTGTTATTTTGGAAAATTTTTAAATTGACTCTTAAGTCACAATTTAAAACCAGTACTTAAGATATGAAGTTTCCTAAATGTTTTTATTCTTTTATTTTTAAAAAACAGGCTATTGTTAAGCTTACTTTCATTGTTGTAGTAATACATATTCAAGAACATAAATATAGAACAATAGAACACACAAAGAGAAGAAAATAAATTTTACCCATATCCATTACACCTAAATGTAATCCTGCTAGTATTTGGATATCTCTTTCCAGATGTTTTCTTTACACATACACTCATATATAGTCATGTGCCAAGTAATATTTCAATCAACAATGAACTGTATATATGAGTGTGGTCCCACAAGAGTATAATACCATATTTTCATTGAACCTTTTTAATTTTTATATATAGATATGTGTAGATACATGAATACCATTGTGTTCCAATTGCTGGCAACATTTGGTACAAAAACATAGTGTACAGGTTTGCAGACTAGGAGCAATAGGCTATGCCATATAGCCCAGATGTGTAGTAGGGTATGCAATCTAAGCTTGTGTAAGCACACTCTGATGCTCACACAATGACACAATTGCCTAACAATGCATTTCTCAGAACAAATCCTCATTGTTAAGAATTGTAAACAACCTACTCACATATACTATATATGCACATATATACCAAATTATACTATACTGTACTTATATTACATCTCGAGAGTCTTATTAAAGTCCAGTTTTGTTCTTTAAAATTATTTTTACATTTTTTAAATACAGAAAAGTTAAGATTGTATTTGACTCACCAATTAAAACTAATTATCTAGGTATTTTTCAAATACAGCATGTTTGAGACATCCCTGCTGCCATGTACATGTGTTAACTAACTGCATTGGATTCCCTGAAAATGATAATGCTCATTTAGATCCTCAAACCTAAATATTGGAACTATAGTCATGACGTGACTTATACTAATTGGAGGCTTCAGCATACTGAAAGTAGAGTTATGTTCTATCAGAAAACTTGTACCATTATATTGTCAAATAATATTAAATCAAAAGTTATATTTAAAATTAAATGAGAATATACTATGCAGAAGTGAAAAGATATGTTAAGACAAACAAAAATAACCAAGAGAAGTAATCATCATTTATGAGCAAAAAAGCACTTGTGAATTTATATGTATAACAATTTTGTCTGTTTCTTCAAAGACT
This sequence comes from Cacajao melanocephalus, assembly GCA_963573385.1. NCBI lineage: Eukaryota > Metazoa > Chordata > Mammalia > Primates > Pitheciidae > Cacajao > Cacajao melanocephalus. The sequence continues at coordinate 7,078 of CAUYLG010013866.1, forward strand.
AAAGCTAGCGAAAGTATAGGCAATATTAATACAGTATCTTTTTCCGAACTTTAAAAATTCAAAATAATTTTGGAAAATAATAAACTTAAAAGCATCATTTTAAAAATAAATTATAAACAAAATGGTGATAGTATTTTGAGTCAATGTGATTAGATTACAGGCAAACGTAGAAAAGTTGAAGGACCAAGAACTTCAGTGTCTGTAAAGGAAGAGTGAGTTTGAACACAGCTACAAAGATCACAGTGCAGTTAGAAAGTATAAGATACAAAACATCAGGCTAAATTCATTAACTCTGCAGTTCCTAGAAAAATAATTTTGAAGCATTCAAACAAAGGAATTGACGGTCAAATACTTGTTTGAACATTCAAACAAAGGGATTGATGGTTATTCGGGAATATAACCATATAATTTTTATAAATTGTTTAATTTAAGCTAATAGTTGAGATGTGCATCCTTCAATTATGAGTGACATACTGTGATATTTTGTGATAAGTTGAAAGTAATCATATGCATGATATTTATCTTTTATAATCTTAGAGGCAGAATCCAAACAATTTAGACACATTTGAAGCTACCAATTAATGGGAAAGAAGAACATGCATGTAGAGAGTGTGGAAGTAAATATTAGGGAATCAGGAGGTACTGACATTAATAAAACTAATTCAGAGAAATTCAATTACAAAACTGTAGTGTGAAGCCAATGGTGAAGATAAAAACAGCAACCAAGAAGGGTTATAGGAAAACAACTCTAATAATTCGAACTCTAGGTGATATTAAAATATGGTGTAACTATCTTTCAGGTATGCTTACTTATCTACATGACTTTAAAGGAAGAAGAGAGACAAGGACATAGTGATTCTACACAGGGAGCTGTACAAAATCAGACAGAAGTAAAACTTCTCTTTAGCTGAAAATATTCTAAAGCATTAGAAACAATATGTAATATGAGACTACAGTATCAATTAAGGAGGACAATTACGTGAAGCACTTACAAATTAACTGAAGCTGAAATAAGTTGTCACAATATGAAGGACTTGAAAATGTTTGTGTAAAAATAAAATTCAAAGGTTAAAATAAAAATATAAACTTTATCTCTCAACAGGAGCTCCACAAAATTCAAGACACTTTTGTAAGCTATGATATCAATCATTTAGTTTATCTCTAAGAAACTGAGGTTCCTGCAAATTTAACCATGTCAAATGCAATCTTTTTTACATTATTAACTGAAGAAAACAAGTTCCCTCTGATGATATTTTAAGATTAGGAAACTAAAAGAGGTCAGAAAGAGTCAAATCAGGATTTTAAATTACCAATGTTCTCAACTGAAACTGTTGCAAAATTGCCCTGTTTGATGAGAGGAATGAACAGAAACATTGTCGTAGTGAAGGACACTCTGATGAGATTTTTCTGCGTATTTTGTTCCTTAAGCTTTGGCTACTTTCTCAAAGTCATTAATGATAAGCAGATGTAATCATTCTTTGGGCTTCCAGATGATTTGGGGGGATGTCTTGAGCATCCTCCAAAAAACTGTTGCATGACCTTGGCTTTGCCTAGTCCACTTTTGCTTTAACTGGACCTCTTGCTAGCCATTGCTTGACAGCTTTGTCTTCAGAATCCTACTGGTAAAGCCATGTTTCACCTCCTGTTACAATTCTTGTAAAAAATGCTTCAGTGTCTTGATCCCACTAGTTTAAAATCACCACTGAAAGCTCTGCTTTTTTTGTCTGAAGCTGATCTGGGTACCACAGTTTTGGCACTCATAGAGTGGAAAGTGCTCAACTTGAACATTTCAGCCAAAATTGTGTAAGCTGAATCAATGAAGATGTCTATGGTGCTGGCTGTTGTTTCTGCTGTTAATCATCAGACCTCTTTATTTAGGGCATAAAGAAGATATTTTTTTTCCTCACAAATTGATGCGGATAGTTACCACTGCATGTTTTTTTCTTCAGCCGTATATCCTGCCTTTTTAAAATGAGTTATTCGTTTGTGAACTACTGATTTCTTTGGGGAATTGTCTACACAAACTTTTTGTAAAGCATCAATGATATAACCATTCTTCTACTCAAGCATCACAATGAATTTTATGTTTTTTCTTCCTTCAATTTTAGCAGAATTCATGTTGTTCTGATAAAAGACTCTTTTCAAATTTATGTGTTATCCTTCTTAAGGTCTCAATCTAGATCATGTTCAGACATACTATAGCAAGATGTTTTGAGTTTATTTTTGTGCAAAATATTTGAAATCCATGCAAGTTTTAAAATAATACTGATTTTCAATGAACATTTAAAAGATACCCTCATAGAAGTAATAACAATATAAAAATTGAGAAACAAATTTTCTAGGAAGATGAAAAGCTATTTTAAACTGGTACATAGGTGAATTATAATATGGAGGTAAACCTGGAATAAAAGGCAATTTGATGGAACATGAGAAAATTATTACTAGAATGCTAGTAAAGGTAACCAGAGAAAAGGACAGAGGTAGTATGATGGGCTCACAGATTTATGAAAACATGTTGCAAATGACAAATTAGGGTATACAATTTTTTATAACTTATCAAAAGCATGCTGGAATTTTTATTGGGATATTAAATCTGGTGATTAATATGAGAAGAATTCAGATTTTAACAATATTGAAGCTTTCCATTAACTAATTAAAATCTCTAGTATTTAGATTCTCTTTAATAGCTCACTGATATTTTGAATTTTTCAATGTAGAGGTTTACATAAACTAATAACTAAGCAATTATGTTTTAATGCTATTGTAAATAGTGGTGCTATATTTTTTATTTTATTTTTCTAATTTTTTCCCCACTATATGGAAACAGAATTCATTTTGTATATTGACCTTTTATCTGGAGACTTTGCCCAATTCACTTACTTTGTATAATAACTTATAGATTCCTTTGTGTTTTCTGTTTACATCAGCATCTCATCTCAAATAAACCCAGATTTCTATTTTGATTTTAAATTTTCATGCATTTTATTTGTTCACTCATTGACCTGAATAAAACCTGAAGTTAAAAGTTGAAAAGGAGTTGGAATAATGACTTTCTTGTCTTATTCTTCAATTAGAATAAAAATATTTATCCTTTATTATGTTAAAAATTTAATAGACATTATTTACTTTATACTGATTTATTAATTTTTAAACCCTAAAACAACCATTCAGTCCCGGGGGTAAAACACTTAGTTATTATATATTATCATTCTTATACATTACTAGGTGAAAACAACAATTCTTTAAATTTAATTCTTTTTAAGTTCATGAGAGATACTGGTTAGGGAGTTTATTCTCAAGTAATATTTTCCAGGTTTTATTATCAGGGTTCTATCTTGGCTAGCAAGTAGAGAAACATTATCCATACCTTGAATAGCTGAAAATTTTTTCATAGATTCACTATTATGTATTTTATAAATATATAATAGGAAAGTTGTCTGTGTCTCAAGATTTTTTTGAAGAGAAAGTTTGATATGACAGATCCAATTTCTTTAATTCATATGGAATTGTGCAGGTTTTCCATTTGTTCCTGTGTCAGTTTTTTATTTTTCTCAATGAATTTGCCTATTTTATTTAAGTTATATCATAGATATAAAGTTTCTCATAATATCCTCTTCTTGCTTAAAATATGTTATAATTCATAATAATCCCCTATTCTCAATAGTCTTGTTAGCAATTTTTATTTTCTCTTTTTTTTAATCATTCTTGCTTTTATCTATTTAGTGAAACAAAATATGGCTTGTTTCAATGTTCCTTCATGTTAATCCATTTTCTATTTTTCTGATTACTGCCATTTTAGTTATTATATTTATCTTTCTACTTTATTTGCACATAGTTTGCTTAACTTTTTCTGGGTATCTATGCTTATACTTAAAGTGGTTCACTTGTAAACAGCCTATATTTAAGTCTCTTTTCATAAAATCTGACAATTTTTCTATTGTAACTGGAGTGCTTAGACCATTTACATTTAATGTAGTTACTGATGAGGTTGTTTTAAAATATACAAGTTTGCTATTGCTATTTCCTTCTGTTTTTTATTTTCTTTTAAAATTTGTATCTTCTTTTGAGGAAATCAAGTATTTTTTAAATTCTGTCAGCACGATTGCCTTTTAACTTCCCTATTTCAATGTTTACTTAGCACTTTATATATTGCTAACATGAGCTCAGTTTGAATTAGTATTTTAATAATCTGTGAATAACAATCTTATGTTATTATTCATAAACACCATATTTTATTTTACTTAAGCTATACATCCAAAATTATACTGTTATTATTGCATTAAAGCAGGTCATTTAATGTTTTATTTTAGGCTTTTATTTTTATCTATATCAATCTATTATTCACATACTTTCCTGCAGATTTGTGCTTCTTTCTGAAAACATTTCTCCTTAACCTCAAGAGTATATTTTGTTTCTTCGATTGTGGGTCTGCTGGAGACAAATTCTTTTCAGCTTTCATTTTTCCAGTTATCCATTTATTTTACTTTCGTTTTTGAATAATATTTCACTAGATTAAAAATTATTGATTAGATATTCTTTTCCTTTTGGCCCTTTGACATTTTATTGCCTTCTGGTCATCTGGATTTCATTATCTGTGATGATAATATTTGACTTTTTAAAAACTGTTTTGTGAAGCCTTTAACTATGATATGCTTTGGGTTGGTGTAATGTGTATGTGTGTTGTATTAATCATGCTTGGGGTTTAATGAGCTTACTGGAATTCATGTAAAGGATTTTACAAATTTAGAAGATTCTTTCATATTATATCTTCAAAAATTTCTGCTTCTTAATTATTTTTCTTGGTTATTCTCAGTCTCCTAGCATGGAAAATATTTGACATTACCTCCAAACACTGATACTCTGTTTTTTTTCTTTTATTTATAAATTAATCTATGTTTACTCTATATTTTGTATAGTTTTATTAATATATCTTAAATTGCCTAAGGTATTTTTTCTGCTGTGACAAGTCTGCTGTTACCCTGTCCAATGAACTGTATTTCAGATTTTAAAAAATTCTTAGTTGAAGAAAATACATTTGGTTCTTTTATAAAATTTTTAAATTTCTGTTAAAATAGTAATCTCCTATTCTCAATCTTAAAATGGCCAATACTTTCATTGATTTTATCTACCTTTCCCTCTAATTTTCCTATTTTATTTGTAATCATTTCTTAAAGGGCTTTTTCCAACACTGGGGTCGTTTGTTGTTCTGTTCCAATTCTCTTATTTAACTGTTGAATATGAATACTAATTTTATGTTTATTTGCCCCTTATATAAATATTTTATTGTATATCAAATATCATGTATAAAACACATTGTAATTTGACCAAATATTCTTATATTTTTCTCCTTCAATATATATTTACACTCGGGGACAAAACTTTAATCCTTTCAGGGCTGAGCTGAGTTGTTTTGCCTGTTTGTTTTTGCTGCTGAGTTAGTTTCAGTTTCCTTTAGCTTCATATTCTTAAGGATAACATGTGGTTCCCTACGTCTAGCAGGATATTGTGATATACGTACAGCAGGACTTCAAATACTTATTTCTGTTTTGAAATCCATCCTCCAGCCTTCAACTAATTAATATAGATAAAAATGCTTTCAGAAAAATGTCCTGTAAAAAAGAACTGGCAGGCAGGAAAAATTAGCTGTATGTTGGAGATCCTACATCCTCTAGTCTATCACATAAGCTCAAATGGTTGCTATCCATTCTGCTGGTTTCTCCTTATCCCGTAACAGTCCCTTTAAGTTTGGCAGGCTTGATCCCCTACCCACCCAAGGCCAAGGTTTAACATATGCCTGAGAGAAGAGAGGTCACTGATTTCTGTTTTTCTAGAAACTTCTTGTACTTCTCTGGAATATAATCTTTAGAGTTTTTTGAATCACCAGCACTTTTTGACTTTAAGAACACAGGACTTTTAATTTATCTAGTTGTTTTCTCATTTTTAAAATGGAAACAATTTTTTATTGGGAATTCTACATTCTAGATAGAGCAAAATATCTGGACACAAAGAGCTTTCATTCAGTACAACAGTGATGACTGCCAATGTTTATTGAATACTGCGGGGTGTAAAGCTCTACACTAATCACTTTAAATACATTATCTCACTTAATACTAGAATGAATTTAGTTATGTCATTTTAAATCAAGAAAAACAAGAATCATAGATGTTAATATTTTTCTAAATATCAAATGTTGAAAAAGGTGTGTCACAATGAGCTTTGAATTTGGATGGAATTTCCTCAAAAGATGACATATTATATTGGCTTTGCTTGATGCAGACTGCATATAGCATAGTGTCTTCAACCTGGAAACTATTAAAAAACTTATGAGGAGAAGATAGTACTTCACAGGCTTGGAGAAGGACAACTGTTGCTTAGTATTCATGTAAACACACATAGACTGCCTCCTGGCTCACCTGAGATGGGAAAACCAACTGTTTTAAGGTTTCAGTGATGCTGAAAGCATTCTCATTGTTCTGATGAGCATAATATTCATTGAATCAGAAAATCAAATAAATCTACCTCACATGCTACAAGCTTTTATCCCCTTTAGCTAGACGGGTCAGAGACAGTGATGGCCAAAAGATGTTGAAAATTAACAATTGATTCTAAGTATTCTACAGATGATTACTAATTTGTGAGTGTTAAAGAATTATACTGATCTACCTTTTAGAGGTCAGTATTGGAAATGTGGTTAAAATCTTCCATAGGATGTAAAGATTACAGCAACAATTGAGAGGCACTTTGAAATCCGACAAAATGGCAGAGGATATAAGCACTGGTAAAGTAGATTCAATCCAAACAATTGTGCTATCGTTATAAGCATGAAACAGTGTAAGAATCTGAATAAGAAAACTCTGTTTTAAAAACAGTTGCTAAAGTGTTATGATAAAGAACTTCAGAAATATCCCAAGAGGAATGAAACTCTAAGAAGAAAACAGGAATTCAAATATTTTTCTCTGAATCAATATTTTATAGTGGGAGAATGATACTTCTCCAAATTGACATTCAGATTTTCAAACTAAAATGTTAATCTTTATCTTTCTGTCATTCATTATCTCTTCTCTGAGCCAAACTCGTAAAGACAAATACAACATATGTTAGAAATGGAAATGATCATTTTGGCAATGCCTACAATATCCCGCAGCTCAAGTAAAATTCAGTTTTAGTTGTTTTTCTCATGTTGGTGTAAATCCTCCCAGGGTGGGGAGAGAGGAAAGCATATTGCTTCAAATCTTCAAGAAGTTTTTCTTTAAACTCAATTTGCACACACTTGGTTTTGTAAGTGGGCGCAAAACATTTTTACTCATGGACATAAAGATGGGAACAATAAACACTGGGGGCTATTGGAGTGGGCGGAAGAAGGGGAAGGGTTGAGGGTTGAAAAACTACCTATTGGGTATATACTCACTACCTGAGTGATGGGATCATTCATACCCCAAATCTCAGCGTCACACAACATACTCATGTAACAAACCTGCACATGCAACTTCTGAACCTAAAAGTTGAAATAAATTGGATTATAAACTTCTCATTTTAATTATAAACCAACTCCAATTTATTTATTTCTAATTTGCTGTTAATATTTAATAAGTAACTGTGATGAACCAAAATATAAACATTTTACACTAAAAATAATACACTAAATATTAGTTGATATAACTCCTGTGTCCTTAAGTTCTCCCTTATCCAGTCTTCTATTCTATTATCTCTATTTCAATAATGTCAAGATCCTCCAGATGTGTTTCTTCATTCCTGCCAGTATGAGACCCATAACTTATATTTAAGCAAGAATTTCAATGAGTGAACTGTTACTTACAATAGCAAGGAATGTACTGTTTCTTAAAATAGCAAGGAATGTGCTACTCCTGGCTTTCAAATTATGTTGAAAAGCAATTCTAGTCATTGATCTGCAGGGACAGGGATAGAGATGGTGCCTTGTCTTGTGGAAAACAACCCTGTTTGTAAGCTCCCTAACTTAGATGAGGTTCTTGCAGATTCTCTAGGCCAGGGGAGGCTGATTTCACCATGACAAAAAAGGAAGAAAGTGTACTTTCTACCCTGTAAAGTCAGAGAGACTCTGGTGTCATAAAATCCCATTCTCTCTCTACCAGGGTGCTGAACTTGGCCAAGAAGACCTGTGGAGACCAAGCCTTCATTCTCTTCTGAAGCTGTACCCTGCAGTTACAGATGAAAAGGTGCTCTTTATGCACTGCCCTGGAGAGCCTTGAGTTAACAGTTGATTAGCATAAGCTTATTTTCTTTTTTTCAAGGCTTCAAAGATTACTAATAAAATCCAGCTAACTCCACAGTCCTTAAAAAGAACACTGACTGCTTTAAAATATATTAGGAAGATAGGACAGACACAGTGGCTCATGCCTGTAATCCCAGCACTTTCAGAGGCGGAGGCGAGTGGGTCACTAGAGGTCAGGAGTTCAAGACCAGTCTGGCCAACATGGTGAAACTCGTCTTTACTAAAAATACAAAAATTAGCTGGGCATGGTAGTGGGTACCTGTAATCCCAGTCACTCAGGAGGCTGAGGCAGGAGAATTGCTTGAACCCAGGAGATAGATGTTTCAATGAGTGGAGATCATGCCACTGCACTCCAGCCTAGATGACAGAGCAAGATTGCATCTCAAAAAAATAATAAAATATTTTAGGATAGATTGCATGAAAAGTTATATTACCTCAGGTAAGGGATATGGAGGTATAAAAGAGGAAAGAATAGTTTTAGAGGTAATAGTTGTTTAGTATATTAACTGTGGCGGTTGAATCATTAGTATATGTATAAATACATACTCATTAAATGTAGACATTAAATATGCACATTTTTGTATATAAATTATGCTTCAATGAAGCTACAAAGATACCATTGCTCAATATCTCAGTGCCACAACTATTACAGAAACCAGAGTTTCAGAGTTCATCTATGAAGAATTCCAATTCACGACAAATAATTATTAATATTACAACTATATAGAGACATTTTTATGCTGCCTGAGGTCAAGGGTTGTCACCTTCCCACCTTCCAGCCACAGAGTTGTTATCAATGTTACCAGTGAAAGGTTCAGATCCTGAGTCCCATCCTGATGGTTTGCTTTCTATGGTCTTTACCCACATTCTCTTAACCTGGACTTTAGTAAAGAGGTGAGATTTAGGATCTGATCCCTAAGAATAAAAATTAATGGACACTAAAAGAGTAAGTTAAAGGGAGGAAAGCAAAATCAAGTTGTGTTATTAAATGGATTATCATTGTAGGAAAATGGGGCATGATTCTATTCAGGACACTCTTAAGACTACTGGAAAATGAACCTGAAGTCTTAATCTGAGACAAAAAAGAGGAGGCTATTTTACTGACCAACGTTCATATACTATTAGTTAAGTCTTACTCTCAAAAATATAAGGTTTGTGCATGTCTCAAAATCACTTGGTACATTCCCACAATTATTACAACAGCAGAAACAGAATATTTCCAGTGCAGAAGAGAGATGAAAGTCCTCCCTCCCTTCCTCTCTTCCTCTCTTCCTTTCTTCCATCCATCCATCCATCAGTGGCTAGAGCTTAAAAGTAATGAGAAGGCGACTCGAGTCTTGAGACAGTTTACTAAAGGTATACATTCTATATTCCATAAATTCAATATGAGAGTCAGGAGCTGAATTAAGTAGTCTAGTTTTAAAACACATTATCCATCACCATTTTTGTATTAATAATAATTCGCTTGTTTCTTCTTAAGCTCAATTAAAACAAACAAACAAAAACAAAAAACATTTTCTTTCTATTCAGGTACTTCTTGCCACTTACTTCTTTTTCCAGGTACTATGTCAGGTTCTAGAAGTCTGAAATACATTACTGCATGTCTTTTCTATGGAGGATATTATAGCTGAACTAGAAGAAAGACGTGTCCTCAAATTGAAATCATAATGCAGAAAGAGTACAGGGTTTGACACCATTTAGGCTTAAAGAGCATCAAAATCCATAGTTAGATCATTTCACAGTGATTGAAAAATTATATGAGGATTTTTTAAATGAAAAATGTTATTTTATAAAGAACAAAATTAGTTGTCCAATATTTTAAGGGAGCAGAAGAAAGAAAACCTGTTCTATTATACCAAGTACTGCTCTGATGCTTGTCATACACTATAATATTCTTACATGGAATATTAAACTATAGGAGAAGTATAATAGTATACATCCTATCTTCTAAGGGAGGAAACAGATATCATTTGGTCAGGTTGTTAGAAGCCACACAATTATTATGTGACACCTTATTTGTTTTGCAGTGTATTACGTTTCCAATATACTAAGCAATCTACTACTTTTCTAATTTTTGACTTTCTACTGTCAACTACTGGAAAGTACATTTATATACTATTATGGCTATTACTTTTACTACTCCTACTATTACTTTCTATTTGCATCTATTGTTCTCTTACCACTTCTATTGATCTTGCTATTTTTTATTTATTTGTTTTTTGAGACAGAGTTTCACTCAGTCACCCAGGCTAGAATGCAGTGGCGTGATCTTGGCTGTCTGCAACCTCCGCCTCCCGGATTCAAGCGCTTCTCCTGCTTCAGGCTCTTAAGTAGCTGGGATTACAGGCACCTGCCACCATGCCCAGCTAATTTTTGTGTTTTTAGTAGAGATAGGGTTTCACCGTGTTGGTGGCCAGCCTGGTCTCAAACTCCTTACCTCAGGTAATCTGCCCATATCAGCCTCTCGAAGTGCTGGGATTACAGGCGTGAGCCACCGCGCCTGGCCTGATCTTGTTATTACTAATATTACTACCACTATGAAAACTACCACCATCACAAAACAAGCAAGTGCAACTTTTCGTTGAGTAGTTAATGAATTTGTCATATCTAAATGTTTACATCCACCTCCTGTAATCCATATGACACTGTTGTTCAAAATACATATTAATAAACATAAGTGAGACAGGTCAGGTGTAAATCCTGATTGTGTTGCATATTTATTTTTGTCTTCGTAAGCTATTACTTTAAAATAAGCCACAAAATTATGTGAAGAAAATCTTCTCATAAAAATACATACAATTTCATCATTTAGAAATATATGTGTTAATATCCTTATGTATTCATTCATTTTTCTCCAGGTATGTGTGTTAAGAAAATGGTATCTTGCTATACGTAAAGATGATTCTTCAATTTGTGCTCCCTTCCTTCCTTCCTCCTTCCCTCCCTCCCTCCCTCAATCTGTCACCCTTCTCTCCCTCCCTTCTTCCTTCCTTTTTATTCTTTCTTCCTTCCTTTCCTTCCTTCCTTTCTCCTTTCCTTTCCCTTCTCTTTCCTTTCCATTCCTCTTTCTCTCTCTCCTTCTCTCCTTCCTTCCCTTTCTTTCTCTCTCATTCTTTCTCCCTTTCGTTCTTTCTCCTTTTTATTTTTCTCCTTCCTTCCTTCCCTCCCACCCTTTCTCCCTCTTTTCCTCACTCCCTCCATTCCTCTTTCTTTCTTTTTCTTTCTTTCCTTCAACAGACTTTTGCTGTTGTCACCCAGGCTGGAGTGCAATGGCACAATCTCAGCTCACTGCAACCTCCCTCTCCCGGGTTCAGGTGATTCTCCTACCTCAACACTATGAGTAGCTGAAACTATAGACTTGTGCCACCATGCATATTTTTTTTTTTATTTATAGTGGAAACAAGGTTTCATCATGTTGGCCAGGGTGGTCTCAAACTCCTGACTTCAGGTAATCTGCCTGCCTTGACCTCCCAAAGTACTGGAATTACAGGTGTGAGCCACCACGCCTGGCCAACATATTTGTTTATATATTTGCCTAGAGTATCATTGTTTCCTGTGTTGTAAAATTAATTTTTAAAAATTACCCTATATTTAACATGTCTTCAAATATTACAAAGTTCAAATATGTTTCAGTTAGTTTAAATTTCTTTGACAAGTTGTTTATATTTTTATTAATGTAATATTATTTTCTAATTTTCACATTTTATTAATATTATAAAAATACTTTCATTGTTATGATATTGACCCTTATTTTTCAATGCCCTGGAGAGGTTTTGTCTTTTTTTTTCATTTTATTGGAATGTTTACTGTTTATTTATGTCAGTTTTAATTGTTTTAATGATTTCTTGCACAACTTTTATGCTTATAAATCCCTTGCCTTTTTATTTTTAATTAATAATTATTTATATGTTGCTCTAGTTGTCAGAAGATTTTATTGGTAAAACATAATATTTGGAATCCTTGAGTTTATTATTTGGTGCATATTGTGAGAACAAAAATTAACATTTTAATATTGTTTTTCTAAATCCCCACTTGCCCTAAGAATATTGTTTCTCTTCTATATGAAAAATCTCACCTTAATTAAGTGGTAATTATTTTTACATTAGTATATTCAGATCTACTTCCAAGATTTCAATTAGTCTGTCTATACAGGATAACAGATATTAGAATAATTATTTATTTTATTTAGTTTTAATACAATTATGTTATTTCATTCCTCTTTTTATCCCCAAATTTTCATAGATATCAGTATTTTAAATTATTTGAATACTGCTACTAATGGATGCGGTCATCATCAATTTACTAGACTTCCTCTTCCAATTCATTGAGAACTGGGTGCTTGTCAGGACAGACCACTAACTTTGTGTCCTTGGGCAATTGATATAGCCTTTCTAATTATTTTTTCCTCTGCAAAAATAGGTAATACTTAGTATCTCTTTAATGGTGTTGATGTCAATACTTAATTAGATAAAACATGGAGGTGCTTTAAATGGTGCTTGAGATGACCTTGCAGCCAACCATTACATTTTCTATGACTATCATAATGATGACAAATATCCAGCTTTCACATGAGAGGAAAGCCCATTACCTTTAAAACACTTTCATTTCTGTCTCTCTTGCCAGCAACCATGCAATGACCAATTAAAGTACTCTTGAATTCTATACTCTTTTCTCTAAGTCTCAATACTGGCACTACCCAACAAATTAAATGTAAACTTAATATTTTTGCTTACTAATCAGATGTTCATTCTTCTCTTTACAATTGCCCCCACTTATTTCCTTTTCCAGTAGGGAAAGGCTGAAGCCTTTTTTCAGCATTCACCAAATCCTATTCATGTTTAATGGATTCCTACAACCAGAACTTCCATTTTAATATTAGCCTTTTACTCAAATTTACTACATTTCTTACTTAGGATCATTGCAGACAGCATAGTGATTCCATACATGTTGCTTACAATTAGTCACTGAATTATGTCCATTGTTCTTGTAAACTCATTACTGATTGGAGAGGAAGTAAATCAATGTTCATCTTTTCTCAGAATTGCTCATCATGGTAAACAGAAACAATTCCTATCTATGAAAGACAGAGAAACTACTCTAGCTCTGACAGATGAGTTGCACAGATTCTAACACAAGAAAACTCTTCTTAGTATGCTCCCTTGCTATCTCATAATTTCCAGTGACTACTATAGGAAAGTAAACATTTTAATTGAAAAAAAAATTCTTCAAATATTGTAGTTTCCATTGGTAAGGAAAGTACAGAGGGCAAACAGTAAAATTAAAGGATTTCATTATAGCTGGTGTTCTTAAATTTAAATGAGAATTCTCCAAATTGATTTGTATTGGATAGGCTATATTCTACACAATGTACCTAAACATTATCTGTAATTTTAAAAAGGTTTCTGGCACATAAAAGCATTCCACCGAGGCAGTGAGCCAATTAAAGTAATAATTCAAAGGCAGATCCAAGAGAATACAGAGAGAAAAAGCACCACATTAATAGTTTGATACTAGGAATTTAAGTAAAAGAAAAATAGCTATTCAATCAACAGAAACAACATCTACATTCCTTTTTTATGCTTTCCATTAATAATGTTATATTTTATCATTACTCTCCATGACCACAGGTTTGAAATTAGTGGAATCTTATTCTGTTTACAAGTTGTAAAGAGAGTTATATCTGCAAATATTATTTTATTAGACAAAGAATAAAGAAAAAAAAGTATCCAGTGAAGGTCACTATTTACACAGATGTATTCATTTGCAAGAACACATATAACAAATCTGTGCCATTGTGTATTAACAAAGTAATTTCATGGTTGAATGAATTTATGTAATTAGCTATCATGTTTTAGCATAATAGTACCATTATACATAGTCGGTGAGTCATATTTAAACAGAGAATTCTGTTATGTAGCCTACAAATAACACAGTAGCAAGTGTTTCTTAATAGCAAAATGTGCGTATACCACACTGTGGTTTACAAGGCACTTTCACATGTATTATCTAACTTAAACTTCAAAATGTTCAGAAAAATCATATATTTAGGGTGGAAGTTCTCTTGCTAATAAACAGACGAAGAAAATGAATAGGAATATGAAAGACATCTTTCCTCAAATTCACTATCTGCAGAATTAGAAGTAGAACATACTTATCCTGATTCCTAAATGTATGGTACTTTTCTTACCAAGTATTTTTTTTTCTTTTTTATGCCCTAGATTTTATTAACCACAATAAATAAATCCAATAGCACTCTGACTTATTTTCTGTCTCATGAATAAAGTGAAATCCCCTCCTCAGCATTCTACATCTTTATTTAGAATTCTAAACTGTCCACTGTTTTAAATCCGATCCAAAATTTTGGATTACATTGATTCCATTAAACAACACTGTCTAGTTTCCATTAATATGATTGATATTATTGGTTGTTTATATTATATTGTGATTTAAATCTTACATATCCAAATTAGGCTTCCTGCTTTGCCTCTAAAAATCTGGTAAATACGACAAGAGTGAGCAATAACTCTTGCCATATTTACTGTTGTAGTGTTAATTTGTCTGTTGTGTTTATAAAAGCTCTTCTTTCTGCAGTGATAATGATATATTATACAATAAGAGTTTTTCTACTTCACATGTAAACCTGAAATAAGTTATTAAAATTCATCTTAAATTGAAAGTATTATGTTATTTAGAAGATTTTATTGTAAAAATGGCAACATCATTTACATTTTAGGCAATAGCTCATCTCTTGTCAAGAAAAATAATGTTTAGGCATAAAAGTTAAATTACTTTCATTACTATCACAATAATAGTACAACTTTGAACTAAAAACTTTAGCGGGTTTATGTTTGTTACTAAGCAAAAATAAGTAGGTACAGCTAATACTTTTCAATAAACATGTGGTCAAACACAAGGCATAAGGCATGTTAAAGAACAGATTACTTGTTCAAAAGAGCACTGTGTTCAGAGGGCCAGGTTATTTTTGTTGTTTCGTTCTTTTGATTTATTTGGTTATTGATATTATGCTTATTCAACTGTTTGATCAACTTAATTTTAAGCAATTTATTATTGAAGCTCTACATATTGTAAATGTGCTCACTATGGAAAGTCCAATAATTTTTAATATTTAAGTACTATTTACTTATGTATGCTTATATAGAGAACATGCTGACCGCCTTATAAATATATACAAAATTGCCTTACACCCATATTTAAATCATCCCTAAAAACAAGTTAGGATCCATCTTGAAAGACATTAGAATCGATTTGATTATATGATCATTATATTGTGGACTTGAACAATATGCAATATTAACTCTTTTTCTACTAAATATAGTAGATTCACAAAAAATTGAGGTTTAAATAAATTACCTTTGAAAATGTTTCACATAAGCAAAAATCAGATTTATTTTATGTTCATATATTGCCCACAATAATCATCACTAATGTGTCAAAGGGAATAGATGCATATATGTGAAAACATCTACACATAATGCAAGGATTAATTGTAGTATTTATAATGATAAAAACAATGGTAATCAAGATTCCAATTCAACTATCCTAATGTGTTTTACACTGATTTGCCTTTCCTTCCTAGAAGTCTCCTTTATTAAAATATCTTAAAACACATGATTTTAATTGCTTTTTGAAATGGGCTTTTGATGTACAGAGAAAATATGGTAGAAGTATATAATTTTATAGTGTCTCACCTGAAAAATGTATGTATTTTTATACCACTAACCCTGTATTAGTCTATTTTCATGCTGCTGATAAAGACAAACCCAAGACTGGGCAGTTTACAAAAGAAAGAGGTTTGATGGGACTTAACAGTTCCAAGTGTCTGGGGAAGCCTCACAATCATGGTGGAAGGCAAGGAGGAGCAAGTCACATATTATATGAATGGCCACAGGCAAAGAGAGCTTGTGCAGAAAAATTCCCCCTTATAGTAATCATAAGATCTCGTGAGACTTACTCATTATCATGAGAACAGCACAAGAAAGATCTGCCCCGTGATTCAATTACATCCCACTGTTTCCCTCCCACAACACATGCTAATTCAAGATGAGATTTGGGTGGGGACATAGTCAAAACATATCAACCCCTTTCAGTCCTTTATTCTTCAGCTCTCCTTGGAGAAGAGTTTGGCATTTTGTTTTCTGTTTCAAAGCAAATGCTAAAGCAACCTCCCTCTACTACCCTTCTTCCTTTGAACTTGTCAAAAATCCAGGATTATAATCTCGTTCTTTGCTACATATCATTTTTCTCATTATCCAGCAATCTCCAAGGCACTCTAACATTGACCCACAAAGATTTCAGCACATGACTCAAAGTTCTTTTTTCTCTGGACAATACACTTGTATCTTCTTAGTAGATTTTCTCATCCACGTAACCTATATTTTAGTGATCTATTCCACTTTTAATATCTTTGTGATCTTATCTCCTCAGAGGATGAGCAAATAACTCTCATAGTACCCTCTTGAAAGTTCTCAGTTTCAGGAGGCAAAGTGATTTTTGGAAGACGTATTTTGAAGGTATAAGGTCTTGTTTTGATCACTAGTCTTACATTAGTTTACATTAATTGATTATTGACAATGTAAGTAAGGAAAATGGGGCTTTCACATTTTCCTAGAAAATGGAAATATAGCTAACATCCAGAGATGATGGAAGAAGTGAGTCAATGTATACATGAAGTATTAAATGAAGTAGATCATGATCAATCCTTGACTCAAAAAAGGTTTCTAAAAGATGAAGACAAAATTCAATATTTTTTCTTACGCTGTTTCCTAATTCTGGGAAGTAATTCTTCCTTATTGTCTTTCTCTTGGAACTGAAATCCTACTCAGGGATATCTTGCCTATGAGAATTCTTTCCTGTTCCTTTGAGCCATAAACAATGGTTTCTACTTCAGTACTTTTGGCCTGTTTTCATTACTTAACACTGCCACATATTTACTTTGCTTTATGCTTCTGTATTAAGAATCTTAAAATCAGAGGTTATGTCTTATTTAGTTATAAATCTCCCATACAGATTTCTCACTTCTCACTTAAATGATAGGTGCCCAAAGAGTGAGCCTTTCTTAAACAAATACATGGATGATGGATTTAGCAAAGCTTTCCTAGTTGTTTGGAAAGAGGAAGGTTGGCAAACAGCAGTGGTTAAACTATATATACCTAACTGAAAATATGCTTAGTGTCCCTCACCAAGGACACTAAGTATAGTGTCCCAAAAAGTTTAAACCTAAGAATAAACGGCATTTTTATCATCTTGCTTGCCTACTGTTTACCCAGATTATATTTTTATTTTTAGAATTCAATGCTCCCAGAATCAAACAATTTGGAGAACCAACTCAGTGCAGGTAAACAAATGAAACAAAGAGAAAGAACCTCCTCTACCTTATGTTTAGACAGACAATCTAGTTTTTCCAAAGGCAAGAAAGAACTCTTTTATTTACCAAACCCAAAGTGCATAGTTGGGAATGTAAAACTCACACCTTTGATCTTAGATTTCCGTTCTTTCATTTTCAGGTTAAAGGCTGGAGGATTCTCATCAACCTTCCAGCCAGTAACACTTGTTAAATGAGTCTTGAATACAGATGTTAAAGATAGGCTTTGTCATATAAACACGGAAAAAAAAATCAGAAGTAATTCCATTCAGTTATACACTTACTAGGTACCTCTCTTTTCCTATTATACAGACAGATTTAAATTTATTTATTCTCTCATATTGTGCTGGATCTCTTCCACACTGAGTTATTATAAGAAATAAATAACTACAATTTGTATAAATTTATTTCTTTGTACATCAAACGTGAATCTGCAATTTAACGAAGCTTTAAGATTGCCTGGATCTTGTCTTATACTTTATTTAACCACAGTGATTTGTTAGACAGTTAGGCTGTACAAGGGCAATGGAGAGCTGCAGTAAAGTATGGCTTTGAATTAAACTACAATAGATAAATAAATAAGTAAAAAGCTTTTACCATGTTAATGGATGTTTTCCTTGGTACAAATTGATATGTTATTTAAAGAAAATATATTTTCACATTTGTTATATGTCTTTTAAAAACATCACAAACTATCTTACCAATATAATTTTTCTCTTAGGGTATTGGTAACTCTAATTATTGTCCATTCTATGTTCAAAATTTTGAAACAATAAATAACATGATATATGATAAGAAGCATTTCTGACAAAAGAAGGTGTGCTAGTTGGCTTCAAAGACACTTCACCTTAGAGAGTATGATTATCTTGCTTTTCAAAATGCTATATTATGTCACAACACCAAGGGCCAATGAGAATTTGGGGGTAAATTTATTATAATTAAATTAACTGATTGCAATTAATTGTCATTTATAATAAAAGAATACTAGGTCTTTTCAGTTATAGGAATGCTTATGTTCCCATGGAGTGACTTTCCGGGTGTAAATGAATTTGGAAAAATAATTAATAATGATGACATTGTGTGGTACATTGTAATAAGATAATATATAGGTAGATAGATATCAAATGATACTTCATGAGGAAGTTGACATGATATCTAGGATTCACTATAAAGGATTTATGGAGATCTTTGTCTTTTTTTCTATGCTCATTAATTATGCATTCTTTTTTCAGTTAATAAGTTCCTCTTAAAAAAGCAAGGTATTTCTACACAATAATTCCAGATATGTCTATAGTTGATCAAATTCACCTATAGAGGACAGGCTTTATTTACATATTTTCAAGTTCTTACAGAATATCTCATATTCTTTCTAACTTGTGGATATCTATGTAACTGGTTTTGAATGTTGGTCTAACACTTACTAGACACGTAATCACAGATATTTGTTTTTACATCATTATAACAGCTTTGATATTGTCATCATTGTGTTGAAATGAAGTTAAATAAAGTTGTATTTAAAGTAACCAAGCTCAACACATTTCAGGGTTTTTGTACAAATTTAGGGTATATATATATATATATATATATATGCATTATATCTAATTCAGGATATATGTATATACATATACATGTAGAGAATATATAAATATATATTTTTGTACATATACACACATATCTGTATACATAATTTTTGTATACATATATTTTTGTATATATACATATATACATTCCTTTGTGTATATATATGTAGATATAATCTATTCCTTTGTGTATATATATGTATGTATAGATATACACAAAGGAATAGATTGTCTTTCCATCATGTATGTGTGTGTATATGTATATATACATATATATCCTAAATTATATATGTATTCTACACAGGATAAATGATGACTCGTGGTTAATAGTCATTAGAACAAAGACCAGATCTGAAATTACGATCCATGATAATCATTTTATTTGAAACAAAACTTAATTTTCCATGCCAAGAAATTTTCCTTTTACTAGATTTTTTTACCTGCTATGTCTGTCTGCCATCCTTTACAGGTTTTCTAAGAATAACAGATTGCTTTTTCAGAAAAGGAATAGATTATGTCTTTCCATAATTCAGTACTTTCCATAATTTATTTTCCTTTGTGGAAGTCTGATCAAAAGTCCTGTTTATGTTAATAGTTAATTCCCTCTCTATATAACTTTTAAATGTGAGAGCTTAGTAACAGGTAGAAATTGAGTTATTTAATTATCATGGTCTTAGGCAAGTTATTACTATGTTTCACCATTTCTGCATTTGTATAATGATTCAGGAAATTAAGCTGTGATGACTATCACTGCATAAAAGCAGATTCTCACTTTGGGAGGCTGAGGCGGGCGGTTCAGGAGGTCAAAAGATCAAGACCATCCTGGCCATGCTGAAACCCTGTCTCTACTAAAAATACAAAAATTAGCTGGGTGTGGTGGCACGCGCCTGTAGTCCCAGCTACTCGGGAGGCTGAGGCGGAAGAATTGCTTGAATCCAGGAGGCAGAGGCTGCAGTGAGCGGAGATTGCACCTCTGCACTCCAGCCTGGCGACAGAACAAGACTTCATCTCAAAAACAAAACAAAACAAAACAAAAAAACAAACAAAAAAAAACATTCTCCACACACACATTTATACACATATGTATACACAAATACCTTATCAAGTATTGCTCATTGAGATGTAGAAATAGTATGTCTTCTTTAAAGGTCTAAAAAAATTCAGTAAGGAATTTTTATATATCTTTTTCTTTTTTTTTTTGAGATGAAGTTTTGCTCTGTCACCTACCCTGTGGTACAGTGGCACCATCTTGACTCACCGCAACTTCTACCTCCCAGGTTCAGGCGATTCTCGTGCCTCAGCCTCCTGAGTAGCTGGGATTACAGGTTTGTATCACCACGCCCCGCTAATTTTGATATTTTTAGTAGAGAAAGGATTTCACCATGTTGACAAGGCTGGTTTCTAACTCCTGACCTCAAGTGATCTGCCCACCTTGGCCTCCCAAGGTACTGGGATTATAGGCATGAGCCACTGCTCCTGGCCACATATTTTTATTATAATAACTCTCCATAAAGAAAGATAGCAGAAGACCAAAATGCCATTATATCACTAGGCAAAATAAGACAGTCCTAAACATCTAGTCTTATTTTAATTGAAAATTTCCTTGGCCTATCAATTTACCTTGAGTACTTTAATAAGGCAAAAATTAAAGGTACAGAAAGATATGTGCATATAATTATTCATTGCATCCTTGTTTATAATATTAAAAATTGAGAAACAGTCACTATTTTCCATAGGAGCTTGTTAAATAAGTTATGGTACAACCCTAATATTGTAGTTATTAAAAATGCTTGAGAAAAAATGACATGTTTGCAAATAAAAACACCCAGATACACACAACCACATATTTACATATGACATGTTGGCCTACATAGTTACTAAAAGGATAAGAATTGACATACAACCATAATTCCTTTTAGCAATTAATTCATATTATATAATCTAATGTTTAAGAGTTTCTTAATAATTAAAGGTATTTTAAGCTAAATGAATTGCATATCTTTCACTCTATTGTAATGTTTACATTTTATCTTGATCGCATTTAGTTTTATCTATTAACTACTTGCAACCATTTTATTATCAGAACACACATGAAATAAGAAGTAAATATCTGAACACTGGACCCACCTGATTGAATTCCCTTGCTTTTCTCCTTGATCAAACCAGGTCCAAAGGGTTTTTTCTAAACTGAAACAAAGCAAAACAACAACAATGTAAAACTACTTTCTTAATGGAATGGTATATAATATTTGTACAAGATAGTACAATGACAAAGTCACAAGTCACAATAATTAAGTGAGGGGACAAAATAAAGCAGGGTAAGTACTTGGTATCTAGTCTTATTTGGATATTTAGAATATATAATGTCAAATATAAAATAACAACTTCAGAAAACATCTCCATTGTGCTTCTACAGTTATCAGCAATAACATTCAGATGTCCATGTCTTAGTTGTAGCCTTGTTAATCTTACATTTCAGCAAGGAAAACAGATAATTAAAACAGTGATAAGAATAGAGTTATGGGTGTGCACGGTGTGCCATGGGAGAACAGCATAGTAATACAGTCTAATCCTTAATAAAACATTAGCAAAACAAAATAAATTGCTAAGTAATAGGAACAATTTTTAACTACAAGGAAGATAGATCCAAGAATATTAAAATGATACAATAAAATATTTTTAATGCAAACCATCAATAAAACCAGTAAAAAGTAAAACTTTACAGATGCGTTAAGAGCTTCCAATGTCATTTAACATGCATATCTTGTAAAAGCATTAGAAAGACAGAAACATGGACATATTTTCTCAACATATGAGGAAGAGATGTCAGGGCAAGTGCCATTTCAGTTCACAAAGAAACTACTTCAGGAAAAAAGCATATCATATATATGTAATTTTTAATATATATATAATTTAGCTCAGAATCCCCAGAAAAGGTAAGATATAGCAATAGGGTATAAAAAGAGGGAATGTTCATTGAGAGAAAATGATGTATATTTAATTACCTCATTAATTAATATTGTAATAATATAAAATAGAAAATATTACTTTAAAGGTGGAAACACCTAATTAAGTAACATTTTACTAATAGAAAATAGTGTAGATTTTTTTTTCTGGACTTTGATGGATAGGGAGATTTGGAGATGAGATGGAAGCATTCTGACAGAGGTCATAACTGTCAAAGTCAAATCGGGTAGATCCACATAGAGTTTGGTTAGAGAAGAAGATTAATTTAACTATGTCAGTGAATATATGTTAGGCTGCAGAAAAAATGGGATTGGAAATACAAGGTGGGTGAATTTGAGTAGAAAGTTGAAAGTCAGACAGAGTTTAAGCCTGTTTTGTAGACAATAATATCATAGTACCATAGTATGTAATGCTGAAAGGGATTTCAGATATTCACTCCAGTTTGGGAATTTTTTATTGAGAAAACTGATGCTGTTAAAACATTAAATGGCTTGATTGTAATGACAGTATTGAGACCTGACTTCAAATCATATTCTCCTCAACAAGAAACAGTGTTGAGGAGAGTGGGTCAAACAGTGAGTTCCTGCAATAATAATTCATTTTAGAAACAGTAACCTCTGAATTATATTGAGGAAATATTTACATAATTGAATGGAACTAAGAACATTCAATAAAGATTAAAGAGCACTTATGAAGAAACATGTAAACATAGAAAATGAAAATATCATTTAGAAATGAGAGGGAGGTGTGAGTTCTTAATTTTCAAAGGAAGATGTGACAATTTAGTGAACATAAAATTGAAAAATGAAGAATAAGCCATGAATTCTAGATTTCTGAGCTAGAAGATTTTGGGGCAAGTAGGCATTATTCAAAGCTAAACTGTTTTTAAAAATGCCATATTCAGAGAAAACAAATCTACAGACTAGTTATTATGAGGGAATAAATCTGTAAATTTAAGTTAACACTTCAGAGATATATATGGAATCCAAATAATTTTATTTGGCACTATTTCTGTAAACATTAATTTTTTTGGTCTAAATAGGAGTTTATTTTCCCCAAAATTTTGAATCATGTACATATAACAAAGAGAATCATGAGCTCCTAGGAATACATTTTGGAGCATTCAGTTTGTTTATTTGTCACCAGTAATTAGAAACCTTCCAAGGAAAAAACATGAAACGGCAATTACTATTAATACCTTTAGGCCTTCACTCCAAAATCTGGACCAAAGACCAAAAAAATTAGTTTTTCAGAAGATATAAAATTCTTTTCTTATCTTGCTTTCTCTCCCACCTCTCTCCTCTCTCCTTTCCCTCCTTTTCTCCTCCCTTGTACATGCACACTGATAGCAGAAGTTTGGTACACAAAGTAAATATATTAGGCTGGAAGTAAATGTTTGGTTGCCATGCTACAGTAAAGTAATTTATAAAATATAACTTACTGAATTCAAATTTGCAGTGTAATCAGGTTTTTGACCTTTATTTTCCTCTTCATCAGCTCTTAATCAACTCTTGTTTTTCTAAATGCCCAAGACATAAACTTATCTATTTTCTTTCATCTACCTTGAATTTTTAGGAAATCGTGTGCTCTTATTCTGGCTTCTTGAGGTCTTGCCTTTAAGTTCAAGATAAACTTCATGCAAAATAACCTTTGACATTGCATGATGCCAGTCACACTTCTCTATTGTCACAGGTTTATCCTTTTTCTGGCTATTTCATACCCATTACCATTTCCTTTACAACTTTTTTTTCTTCTTTCTGAGGTAAAGACTGATTTAATTAAGAGTTAATTGTGGTACCTTCCTTGATAGCAGAGTAATGTCATATATATGTGTACATCTATAGAAAGTACAGGTACTCAAAGCAAGATGTATAATTTAAAAGGTATACAATAAAAATAGAAGAAAGGAAGCAAAAAACCACAAAGAATAATCTACCTTTTATTTCACCAATCTTTAAGTAAAATATACTCAAGGAAATTTTCAAGTCATTAAAAAATATGTGGAATATGTGATTATATTCTGCAAAATGACCAGGGCCTATCCATATCTGTTTAACTTTGCATTTACTTCCCTATTTTATTCAATTTGAAATATTCTATTGATTTTTTACTCAAAAAATGGTTATTCATATAAAGTCATCATTTAAAAAATACAGTGCAAAACAGAATGTATAGTAGTTTTTACAAGACCGATAAAAGTACCCAAAAATGAATTGTAAATTGCATCCCAAAAAGCATCAGAATAATTTTAAGGTAAGTGGAATAAGACTCACTTCTCTACCAGAAACTATAGCAAAGCAATATTTTGACATGCAAAATAATTACTTTTGTTTTGGATGTAAAATATACTTGTTATCAAGTATAAATCAATCCATAAAAAACTAATATTTCTTCTAGAATAGCCATAAATTTTTAATTTTTATTACTTTATTTGAGGGAATAAGTGTTTTTAATAAGTGATGTTCAAAATAAACTTTGAACCTAATTGAAAATCACATACAAAAATTACCTCAAAATGGATCATACACTGAAATGTAAAACCCAAAATTATAACATGTGTACAGGAAAATATAGGAGAAACATCTTTGTTACTTTTGAGTAGGCAAAGATTTCTTAGAACACAAAAAGCATAAACTATATTTTAAAAAAGAATAAACAACTTCAATTTTTAAACAGTTACTTTTTATCAGTATATGGCAGTGTATATCTTATCTAAATTATTTGTAAAATTGAACAGTATGAGCCAAAGCAAAAAAAAAAAAAAAAAAGAACTCCTCTTTTATTTGATAATATTGCTCATTTATCCATTTGTTTTTGGACTATACAGTTCAAGTAATACTTTTAAAAGATACATATATAAAAACACTAGAAGAAAACCTAGGCAATACCATTCAGGACATAGGCATAGGCAAGGACTTCATGACTAAAACACCAAAAGCAACGGCAACAAGAGCCAAAATAGACAAATGGATCTAATTAAACTTAAGAGATTCTGTGCAGCAAAATAAACTTTCACTAGAGTGAACTGGCTACCAACAGAATGGGAAAAAATTTTTGCAGTCTACCCATCTGACAAAGGGCTAATATCCAGAATCTACAAAGAACTTAAACAAACAAGAAAAAACAAACAACCCCATCAAAAAGTATGCAAAGGATATGAACAGACTCTTTTCAAAAGAAGATATTTATGTTACCAACAAACATAAGAAAAAAAGCTCCTCATCACTGGTCATTAGAGAAATACAAATAAAAATCACATCAAGATACCATCTCACACCAGTTAGAACGGTGATCATTAAAAAACCTGGAGACAACAGATGCTGAGGAGGATGTGGAGAAATAGGAACACTTTTACACTGTTGGTGGGAGTGTAAATTAGTTCGACCATTGTGGAAGACAGTGGGGCAATTCCTTAAGGATCTAGAAATAGAAATTCCATTTGACCCAGCAATCCTATTACTGGATATATACCCAAAGGATTATAAATCGTTCTATTATAAAGGCACATGCACACGTATGTTCACTGCAGCACTGTTTACGATAGCAAAGACTTGGAACCAACCCAAATGCCCATCAAAGAAAGACTGGATAAAGAAAATGTGGCACATATACACTATAGAATACCATGGATCCATAAAAAAGGATGAGTTCATGTCCTTTGCAGGGACATGGATGAATCTGGAAACCATCATTCTCAGCAAATTGACACAAGAACAGAAAACCAAACATCACATGTTCTCACTCATAACTGGGTGTTGAACAATGAGAACACATGGACTCAGGGAGGGGAACATCACACACTGCGGTCTGTTGGGGGATGGGGACTAGGGGACGGATAGCAGAGAGTGGGGAGATTGGGGAGGGATAACATTAGGAGAAATACCTAATGTAGGTGACAGGGTGATGGATGCAGCAAACCACCATGGCGTGTGTATACCTATGTAACAATCCTGCAAGATCTGCACATGTACCCCAGAACTTAAAGTACAAAAAAAAAAGAAAATGATCACGAAAGGCTAAAATTACACTTAAATCCAATTTTAAAACATTAAAATCATGAATTTGTTTTTGTTGCCTCTACACTTATTCTTTTTATTTATTTATTTATTTAAAAGATGGGGTTTCACCATGATGGCCAGGCTGGTCTTTAACTCCTGAACTCAGGTGATCCACCCACCTTGGCCTCCCAAAGTGCTAGGATTACAGGCATGAGCCACCACGCCCGGCCACTTATTCTTATAAGTAATATTTATTTTGATATTTTTCTAGGGTTACAGTAATGTTACTAGACCACAAATTCAAATAAGACTATTTCATACTGGCCAAGGTTGTTATGTTGTTTATATTATTTATTTGAGATTGATTTTTGGCTGGAGCAGGGGACTTGGTGGCACCTTCTAAACCTTAGTTGGCATGCATTAGGATACTTCTTACATCCTTTTAATAACAGAATTGTATAAATTATGTACTATACAACTCACCTGTTTAATGTTTAAAATTCAATGGTTTTTAATATACTCAGAGTTATGCAACCATCACCATAATCAGTTTTACAACATTTCCATCACACCAGTAAGAAACCCCTTGGCCAGGCGCAGTGGCTCATGCTTGTAATTCCAGCACTTTGGGAGGCTGGCGGATCATGAGGTCAGGAGATCAAGACCATCCTTGCCAACATGGTGAAACCCTGTCTCTACTAAAATACAAAAAACTAGCCGGGCTTGGTGGTGTGCACCTGTAGTCTCAGCTACTTGAAAGGCTGAGGCAGGGGAATCGCTTGAACCTGGGAGGCAGAGACTGCAGTGAACTGAGATTGCGCCATTGCACTCCAGCCTGGCAACAGAGCGAGACTCCGTCTCAAAAAAAAAAAAAGAAAAAGAAAAAGCAACCCCCTTAACAGTCATGCTCCAATTTCCCCATTCTCCTGGCCCTGGGCAACCACCAGTCTACTTTCTGTCCCTTTGAATATTCCTTTTCTGGACAGTTCATGTGAATAGAATCATATGCTATGTGGAGGCTGGGTGCCTTTTAATCATTAAACTTAACTTGCTCTATTGATGGCACTTGCCAGGTCTATACTCTTCATAGGGGATTTCCTGAAATTACGTATTTAAATTTTTTTTTTAGAGACAAGATCTTGCTCTGTTGCCCAGGCTGGAGTGCAGTGGTGTCATCATAGCCCACTGTAGCGTGGAACTTCTGGGCTCAAGGAATCCTTCCACCTCAGCCTCCCCAATAGCTGGGACTGTAAGCAAACGCCACCACGCCTGGTTAATATTTTTATTTTAATTTTTGGTAGAGACGGGTTCTCTATGTTGTTCAAGCTGGTCTCGAACTCCTGGCCTCAAATGAGTGATCCTCCTGCCTAGGCCTCCTAAAGTGCTGGGCTTACAGGCGTGAGCCACAGCACCTAGCCTCTGTATTTTTAAAGTTTTGCTTGGTTAGTATTATATAAGCGATTGTAATGTCTTTGTTACATATTGATCCAGATGTTTGGAATGATTGGAAATATTAACATGCCTTATATATTAGACATTCACTCCTTTCCTTTCTTCATTCATGTCTTCCTTCCTTTCCTCTTTCCTTTCTTCCTTCCACACATATGTATTGAGCATCTTCTCTGTATCAGGTATTGTGCCAGGCACTGGAGATCCCACAGTGGACATGCATGTACGGCCCTTTCCCTCATGGACTTATGGTTTGGTGCAGTCCTGTCCCTTCTGCTGATGACTTGAGGAGGCCACGCTGTGTGAATGCTGCTAGTTACTGCTCCAGACGATACAGCAGGCCTCTCAGCAGCTTCCTCCTCCTTCCCTTGTTTCCAATCTTTCCACATCTCTTCTGCTCTCTAACCCTTGACATACTATCTTCAGGCATAATTACATAATGTAGGCAGACCTTTCTGTACATACATAACAGCATAACAACTCATAAATATATATCATATTTGCTTTGTTATCCAATTTTATTTGATTAAAATACTAAACTGTTCATTTATCTCATACTTAGATTCTTCCATAAAAGGATGAAATTGAAGCATAACACAGGTTATTTATAAATAGCCGAAGTATAGATGTGCAGAGCTAACTGGGAAATCTTACAGTTGAGCACTAAATTTATTTTAGACTAAAAATGAATGCAAACAAATTTGCATCAATGAAGAGAGTTCGGAATGGTAACAGATTATTCAAATAAAGATTATAAAAAAGAAGAGATTACAATAATAAATTTGGTAACAGGTTAAAAATTAAGGAAGTATGTGGTAGAGAACATTACTAAAATTTCTATTTTAGAATAATATAGAGTTGGATAAAAATTAAACATTTCAATAAAAACAGATTTTTTTTTTTTTTTTTTTTTTTTTGAGACAGAGTCTCACTCTGTCATCTGGGCTGGAGTGCAGTGGTGTGATCTCAGGTCACTGCAACCTCCGCCTCTCAGGTTCAAGCAGTTTTCCTGCCTCAGTTCTACTCTCCTGAGTAGCTGGGACTACAGGCATCGACCACTATGCCCAGCTAATTTTTTGTGTTTTTAGTAGAGATGGGTTGCACTATGTTGGCCAGGCTGGTCTAGAACTCCTGGCCTTGTGATCCCCCCACCTCAACCTCCTAAAGTGCTAGGATTACAGGCGTGAACCACTGTGCCTGGCCTAGAACCATTGTTTCCAGGGGATAAAACTGAAGAATATTTTTCTTTTTATCCCCTGGAAACAATGTCTTTCTACTCATTATCAAATTGATTTACACACCCAACATCCAGATTTTGGATTCTACTATGTCTTAAAGATAAACAAGGTTTTTGAAACATAGACAATGTCCGGAGTAGGGGAAGATCAGGAGGGGTTTGTAGCATCCATGAAAAGGATACAGCTAGGCTCAGTGGCTCCCTTCTATAATCCTAGCACTTTGGGAGGCCAAGGCTGGAGGATTGCATGAGGCCAGGAGTTCAAGACCAGCCTGGGCAACATGGTGAAACCTCATCTTTACTAAAAATATAAAAATTAGCTGGGCATGGTGGTGGGGGTCTGTAATCCCAGGTATTCAGGAGGCTGAGGCAGGAGAATCACTTGAACCCAGGAGGTGGAGGTTGCAGTGAGCCAATATTTCACCACTGCACTCCAGCCTGGGTGACAGAGTGAGACTGTGTCTCAAAAAAAAAAAAAGGTATTTGAAATAAAGCTGATGGAGCCAAACAAATAGGGTTCCCACTGGCCACATGGTGATTCTTCCAAGCATCAAAAAGGAATAATAATTACATTTAATTATATCAGTTGTAAAAGTCTATGAGTCAAAGCGAAAAGGTTGCAAGAAGTATATAAAAAGGTAATTACGATACAAAAGGAGGATAAATAAGCCGGGCATGATGGCTCACACCTGTAATCCCCGCACTTTGGGAGGCTGAGGCAGGCAGATCACCTGAGGTCAGGAGTTCGAGACCAGCCTGGCCAACATGGTGAAACCCTGTCTCTAAAAAAATAAAAAAAGAGAAAAAAAACAAAAACAAAAACAAAAGGAGGATAAATGTAGGATTTATTTAAGTTCCTAATAATTTTAAAAGTAGGTATTATTAATAATTTTGGCTGTTTTATTTCTTGGTTTTGTTTGGTTTTTTCTTTTTCTTTTTTTTTTTGAGACAGAGTCTCACTCTGTTGCTCCAGCTGGAGTGCAGTGGCATGATCTCTGCTCACTGCCACCTCCACCTCTTGAGTTCAAGCGATTCTCATACTTCAGCCTCCTGAATAGCTGGGATTACAGGTGCGTGCCACCACGCCATGCTGATTTTTTTTTTTTTCTTCAACAGAGATGGGGTTTTGCCATGTTGGCCAGGCTGGTCTCAAACTCCTGGCCTCAAGTGATCTTTCTACCTCAGCCTCCCAAAATGCTAGGATTACAGGTGTGAATCACTGTGCCCAACCTGTTTTATTTCTTCTGTTAAGTTTATTTTGTGTATAAAATATATTTCTCTCTGGTAATGAGGGAAGAGTGTATTCAGGGCACTTGTGAGTAAGCCAAAGAGTTATGTAAAAAAGCAGGAATTATACCAAGAACAGGAAAAACTGAATAACCTTCCTTGTCACTTAGTAACCTGGTAAAAAGAGGGTCTGATAATGTGTTACAAAATGGTGTGTAAATCAGATGTCATTAAAAAAAAATCTGACTGCAGACTCAATCCTTCTTTCCTGGCTGTTAAAACAGCTGAATCATGTTATTAATAAAGATTAGAAAATGGGGGACTGGAAACATGGGAGGGAGGAAGAAGCTGCTGTGAGGCCTGCTGTATCGTCTGGAGTGATAACTCAGCAGCACCCACATGGCATGGCCTCCTTAAGTCATCAGCAGAAGGGTCAGGACTGCACCAAACCATAAGTCCATGAGGGAAAGGGCCGTACATGCATGTCCACTGTGGGATCTCCAGTGCCTGGCACAATACCTGATACAGAGAAGATGCTCAACACATATGTGTGGAAGAAAGAGAGGAAAGAGAAAAGGAAGGCATGGAGAAAAAAAGGGAGTGAAGAATGGAGGAAAAGATCTTCGATGCTTTCCCAGAGGGAGAGGATGGATGGAGAGTGAGGACCTCTTCTCTACTACTCTCTCCCATCAGTTTCTTATGTGGAGTCAGTGACCTGAGTTGTTCTGTCCTTATTGAGTCAATAATGGGGCAGAGGACAGGCGGATATTCAGCCTGAGGCTGAACTAGACCTTGGAGACCAATATTTGCCCTGTCCCACTTGGATGCCAATATTTGCCCACAATATCTATGGATATATAACTGTCAGTTAGAGGTTTGCCTCAGATTCAAACCATAGACGTCTTCATTAGAAGATGTTGGGAAAGAGGAAACACGTGAGTATCCCAGAATTAGGACTTCAGAGGGGCGTCAGAGCTGCTTCCAACTGTCTCCTCTGCTTCTCTCTCACAAGCTGAAGTCAGTGGCTAGAGTAGCCATAATTGAAGCTTTCTTTGCCACTCCCAGGTCAAATAGGCTAAAATTTCATCCAGTGGAGATTAATTTACACTTGTAGGTTAATACCCAAGTTGACTAAACATTGGTCATTCACACCTGAATATAAATTGCTTTAATTTAGATTGCTTCCCCACACTTAGAAGATTTTGATGGAGAGGGTGGAGGGGAGATTTTGGACCCCTCTGGTGGTATTCCTTCCTTCCATTCTCCCTCCCTCTCTCTCTCCCTCCCTCCCTTCTTCCCTCCCTTTCTCTCTCTCTCTCTCTTTTTTTTTTTGAGACGGGGTCTTGCCCTGTCACCTTGGCTGGAGTGTGGTGGTACACTCATTGCTCACTACAACCTTGAACTCTTTGGCTCAAAAGATCCTTCGACCTTGACCTCCTGAGTAGCACGTGCCACCACACCTGGATAATTTTTGAAGCAATTCTGTAGAGACGGAGTCTTACCATGTTGCACAGGCTGGTCTCAAACTCCTGACCTCAAGTGATCCTCCTGCCTTGGCCTCCACAAATGTTGGCATTACAAGCATGACCAATTGCACACTGCTGTGGCTGCACTTTCTCAGTCTTAGTCTCTTTCATGGGCTTCCCGTTAAGCTACTCCTTAATTTTAGCTGACCCCTATCCCCACCCCGTGTAGTTGAAAATTCTTGTATAACTTTTGACTTCCCCAAAACTTGACTACTAATAGCCTCCTGTAGGCCAGAAAAGGAAGAATAAACCTGGAGGCCTCATACTTCCTGGTTTCAAAAGTACTACAATGCTATAGTAATCAAAACAGTATGGCACTGGCATAAAGACAGACATATAGACTAATGGAATAGAATAACAGTTAATAAACAAACAGTTGATTAACACATTTTGTATATTTATTGTATACTGTATTCTTACAATAAAGCTATAGAAATAAAATATTAAGAAAACTGTAAGGAAGAGAAAATATATTAACTATTAAGTGGAAGTGGATCATCATAAATGTCTTCATGATGAGTAGGATGAGGAGGGGGAAAAGGAAGGATTAACCCTACTGTCTCCGAGTGACAGAGGCAGAAGAAAATCTGCATATAAGTGGACCTGCACAGTTTAAACATGTGTTGTTCAAGTATCAACTGTATGTGTATGTTATACCTGAGCTGGGCATTACCCACAAATCCTCAGGCTACACTCTTGCCTTTGACCATAGGAACCATGAGAAAATCTCAGGCATTTCTTCAGGCTCTGCCTCTCGCCCTTGGGCTTGGATCATTGGCTTGGCCTGTTCTTCCTGATTTCTGCACCTCTGGTTTTATACCAGATTCCCCTCCTCTCTGTCTTGTCCTGAGATTTCACTAATGGACTCATCTTTTTTTTCTAATTTTTTTTATTGTGGGAAAATACACATAACATAAAATTTACCATCTTATTTTTAAGTATATACTCAGTAATATTAAATACATTCATAACGTTGTGCAACTATCATCACCATTCATAACTCTTTGCATATTGTAAAACTAAATCTATACCCATTAAACAACAGTTCTCCATTCTCCTCTCCCCACATTCCTTGGCAACCACCATTCTACTTCTGTGTCTATGATTTAGACTACTCTGTAAGTACCTCATATAAGTGGAATCATATAATGCTGGTTTTGTGGTGACTGGCTTATTTCACTTAGCATAACGTCCTTGGGGTTCATCCACGCAGCATGTATCACTATTTCCTTCCTTTTTATAGCTGAATAATATTCCATTGTATGTACATGCCACATTTTGCTTATTTATTCATCCATCCATGGACACTGGTTGCTTTTCCTTTTAGCTATTGTGAATAATGCTGTTATGAAATGGATACCCAAATATCTCTTTGGGACCCTATTTTCTTTTCTTCTTCTTCTTCTTCTTTTTTTTTTTTTTTTGTGACGGAATCTTGCTCTGTCACCAGGCTGGAGTGCAGTGGCACCATCTTGGCTCACTGTAACCTCTGGCTCCCGGATTCAAGCGATTCTCCTGCCTCAACCTCCCAAGTAGCTGGGACTACAGTCATGCGCCACCATGCCCAGCTAATTTTTGTATTTTTAGTAGAGATGGGGTTTCACCATGTTGGCCAGGATGGTCTCAATTTCTTGACCTTGTGATCCCCCTGCCTCATCCTCCCAAAGTGCTGGGATTACAGGTATAAGCCACCGCACCCAGCCGAGACCCCATTTTCAATTCTTTTGGGTAATACCCAGAAGTGGAATTGCAGGATCATGTGGTAATCCAATTCTTAACATTTTGAGGAACCATCTTATTGTTTTTCACAATGGCCGTATCATTTTACATTTCTACTATCAGTGCACAAGATTTCCAATTTCTCCACATCCTTGGCAATACTTGTTCTTTTCTTTTTTTGATAGTAGGTATCCTAATGGGTGTGAAGTGATAGCTCACTGCTGTTTGATTTTCATTTCCCTAATGATTAGTAAGATTGAGCATCTAATCAACGTTAGTTATGCTGAGCATTGGTTTTTTGCATATCTTCTTTGAATATTCAAGTCCTTTGCCCACTTTGAGTTTTGTTGTTGTTATTGTTGTTGAGATTGAGGAGTTCTTTATATATTCTAAATATTAAACTCTTATGAGACACATGCCTTGCAAATATATATATATGTATATAAAACTTATTTTTTTTAATTTTTTTTTTTAGACATAGTTTTGCTCTTGTTGCACAGGCTGGAGTGCAATGGCACAATCTCGGTTTACTGCAACCTCCACCTCTCAGGTTCAAGTGATTCTCCTGCCTCAGCTTCCCGAGTAGCTGGGATTACAGACATGCACCACCATGCCCAGCTAATTTTGTATTTTTTTAGTAGAGATGGGGTTTCTCCATGTTGGTCAGGCTGGTCTCGAACTCCCAACCTCAGGTGATCTGTCCACCTTGGCCTCCCAAAGTGCTGGGATTACAGGCCTGAGCCACCTCGCCCGGCCACCTTGCAAATCTTTTTGCACATTCTGTGGGTTGTCTTTTTACCCTGTTAAGATTGTCTTTTGATACGCAACGTTTAAACATTTTCATGAAGTCCACTTTGTCTATTTTTTCTTTTGTTGTCTGTGTCTTTGGTATCAAAGCCAAGAACCCATTGCCAAATCTAATGTAGTGAAAATTTGTCCTATGTTTTCTGCTAAGAGTTTTAGGTCTTACCTTTGGGTCTTTGATCTATTTCAAGTTAATTTTTGTATATTATGTTAGGCAAGAATCCAACTTCATTATTTTGCCTGTGGATATCCATTTTTTTCCAGTATTATTTGTTGAAAAGGTTATCTTTTCCCCATTGAAGGGGCTTGGCACCCTTGCCAAACATCACTTGACCATATATGCAAAGGTTTCTTTCTTGGCTGTTTATTCTATTCCATTGGTCTATATGTCTGTCTTTATGCCAGTACCACACAGTTTTGATTACTGTAGTTTTGTAATAGTTTTGAAACCAGGAAGTGTGAGGCCTCTGGCTTTATTTTTCTTTTTCAAGATTGTTTTGGCTATTTGGGGTCCCTTGAGATTCTGTATGAATTTTAGGATTTTTTTTCTTTTTTTTTTTTTTTTTGAGATAGAGTTTTGCTCTTGTCACCCAGTCTGGAGTGCAATGGTGTGATATCGGCTCACTGCAACCTCCACCAAGTGATCCTCCCACCTTAGCCTCTATAGCTATCTGTAAACTTCAACTAATTCTCAAGCCTCAACTGCCACATGTAGTATGCTACTCCTGACTGTACTCCTGCCCCTGTCCTCAGTGGGTCAGGCTGATATGGATTTTCATGCATTCAATGTGGCAGTAGATCTAGCCTTGGTCCCAGTGGAATTATCACTAAATTGGGATTTTTGTCTAGAATCCTGGGCTTAGCCAAAACTCCAGTTTGTAATGTCTTAGAAGTCTTTCAAAGTTAGTCCTGTCACACAGTTCTTATCATTAAGAGATCATGTTTTGCTGCTTTTGTACCTTGAGCAAACCACCCAACCCCAAGGCATCAGAGTCTTTTGTCCTCTTTGGCATCAGAACTCTGTTATTATTGTTCTCCTTTCTCTTGTTTGTCACTCACCCCTCCTATTTGGATAGGCTATCATGATTATGCCTTGCTTTCACAGATGTAATTATTTTATTTATTCTTCATAATAATCCTGCGAGGCAGAGAGGGTTGTTGTTTTTGCCAGTTAAGGAGCCCGCAACCTCACCTGACTCTGAAGACATGCGACAGGCCTAACTTCCTAAGGCTCTGCTTAAATCCCGGGGCTAGCTTACAAAACTTACCATGGAATCAGAAGTGACCTTCCTCTTCAGGAAATGGGAGTAATGAAGATGCTATCAGCTACTGCTGAACCCAGCAGCCAGGAGAACCCAGTGGGCAGGGGCTGGATAACACTATCACATCTGCCAACTTTAGTCACAGACAGTCAACATATCTGCTTCCTGTTGCCCGATTGTGTCCACTGATTACAGGGTATTTCAGGGTATTTTGGGGAAGATAAGAGCTCTACTGAACTAACTGACAGGACTGGTGCTCCCGGCTTAACAGACTGAGATGCCAACCAATTCCCTTCTCTCATCTCAGCATTCTTTCCAGTGTTCACCACACTCCAGCCATGCTGGCCTTCACTTGGATTTCTTGACTAAACCATTCTCCTTCAGGCTGATCTTTCTGTCTAAAAGGCTCTTCCCCATTTTTTTGCCCAGTTAATTGCAACTCATCCTTCAGGATCCAGACTCACTGTTAATTTCTCATTTGAAGCCTTCTCTGATCCCAACAGACCAGCATGTTCATCAGCGTATACTCTCATATCAACCCCTACTTTACCTTTGTAGTACTTAGCAGGATAACTCTTAGAAAGCAATGACCAAGTGTCAGCCATGACTAAGCTAACCCTAAATAAAATAACACAGTCCATGCAGCCAGAACAAATTAAAAAATATTCCCCATACTTTATTTGTACATTTTGAACACTATAGAAACATTTAGTCTCCCACGAGACTTCTTAGAATTCCCCCTTCATCCCTTTCTCATCCACCCCAAAACTTAGTGGCATAAAACAACTACTATTTTTTTTTAGATGGAGTCTCACTCTGTCACCCAGGCTGGAGTATAGTGGGATGATCTTGGCTCATTGCAACCTCCGCCTCCTGGGTTCAAGCAATTTTCTGCCTTAGCTTCCCAAACAGCTGGGATGGCAGGTGCCTGCCACCATGCCCGGCTAATCTTTGTATTTTTAGTAGAGCCGGGGTTTTACCATCTCGGCTAGGCTGGTCGTGAGCTTCTGACCTTGTGATCCACTTGTCTCAGCCTCCAAAAGTGCTGGGATTACAGGCGTGAGCCACTGTGCCTGGCCCTACTATTTTATTATATTCATGATCCAGTGGGTCAGAGTTTGGGCAGGGCAGAGGAATGGCTTGTCTTTGTTTCCCAATGTTGGAGGTCTCAGCTGGTTTGGCTCAAATGGCTAGAGATGGCAAGAACAGCTTGACTGAAGTCATATGTCTGGGGCTTCAGTTCTGCTCCATGTAGTGTCTGCTGCATATACAATGTCCCAGGTGGCTCCTTCTTCCTTTCCTAACATATCTGATTTGTGGGCTTGTGTGGCTGAAACAGCTGGGGATCGGCCAGCATTATTCTCTCTCCATGCAGCCTTTCCATGTGGCTTTAGCTTCTTACGGCACGGGAGGAAGTTTCCAAGGGAGAGCAACACAAGAATGAAAATTCCAAGAAATCCAGGTGAAAAGTTATATGGCTTTTTACAACCTAGCTTTAGAAGTCCCAGTTCTGCCATATTCTATTGCTGAAACAAGTCATGAAGTCTAGCCCATATTCCAGAGGAGGGGAATTAAACTTCCTTGATGTATGTCTACAGGAAGGAATAGAATTAACGGCACAGGCCACCACAATTCATGTCCCTTTCATGGTATTGGCTTGAAGTCCAGAATCGCATATAAATTAGGTTCAGGTGTGAATGAGGCTCCTTGATTGCAATCTCTTGATCAGAAGAGCTATAAACTAGAGACAAGTTCCCTGTATCTCTTGCCCGTGTTAGGCGTCCCCCACCCAAGGTTCAGTGATTCGCTGCAAAGACTCACAGGACTCAGCATATAGTCATATTTATTGTTAAGACTTACTACCACAAGAAGATACAGAGCAAAGTGGCCAGGCGTGGTGGTTCTTGCCTGTAATCCCAGCACTTTGGGAGTTGGCATGGGTTGACCACTTGAACTCAGGAGTTCAAGACCAGGTAGGCAAAATGGCAAAACCCTGTCTCTACAAAAAATGTAAAAATTAGCTGGGTGTGGTGGTACGTGCCTGTAGTTCCAGCTACTTGGGAGGCTGAGGTGGGAGAATCACATGAACCTGGGAGCGGAGCTTGCACCACTACATTCCAGTGTGGGGGAGAGAGCACTCCAGCCTGGGCAACAGAGTGAGACTCTGTCTCACAAAACAAGACAAAACAAACAAAGGCTAACCTTGGAAGCAGAACTTTCTGTCTTTTTTCTTTTTTAGAGACTGGGTCTTGCTCTATTGCTCAGGCTGTAGTGCAGTAGTGCAATTATGGCTCACTGTAGCTTCAAACTTCTGGGCTCAAGTGACCCCCTGCCTCAGCCTCTTAAGTAGCTAGGGCTACAGGCATGCATCACCATGCCTGGCTAGTTTTTTACTTTTTTTTTTTTGAGATAGGATCTCATTCTGTCACCCAGGCTGGAGTGCAGTGGTGCAATCATAGCTCACTGTAGCCTCGACCTCCTGGGCTCAAGTGATCCTCCCATCTCAGCCTCTTGAGTACTGGGACCACAGGCATGCACCACCATGCTCAGCTAATTTTTTTTATTTGTAGAGATGAGGTCTCATTATGTTGCCCAGGTGGTCTCAAACTCCTGGGCGCAAGTGATCTTCTGCCTTGGCCTCCCAAAGTGCTGCGATTACAGTCATGAAACACCTGGCCTGGCCTAAGCTGACCTTTCTAAGGATAAGTAGTCAGGCCTGCTATGGTTAACTCTGTTTTCACACTGGCCAACATGTAACGGTGATGTAAGGACAGCAAAATTTTAGCAAATACTCCCATTGAAAAAGGTGGAAGAAGGGCCAGACGCGGTGGCTCATGCCTGTAATCCCAGCACTTTGGGAGGCCAAGGCAAGTGAATTGCCTGAGCTCCGGAGGTTGAGACCAGGCAACACGGTGAAACCCTAACTCTACTAAAATACAGGAAATTAGCTAGGTGTGGCAGCGTGTGCCTGTGATCCCAGCTACTCGGGAGGCTGAGACAGGAAAATTGCTAGAACATAGGAGGCAGGAGGTTGCATGAGCTGAGATTGTGCCACTGCATTCCAGCCTGGGCGACAGAGCCAAAAAAGAAAAAAAAAGAAAAAGGTGGAGGGGCCAGGCGAGATGGCTCAGGCCTGGTAATTCTAGCACTTTGGGAGGCTGAGGAGGGTGGGTTGACTGATCTCAGGAGTTCGAGACCAGCCTCGGCAACATGGTGAAACCCCATCTCTACTAACACTACAAAAAATTAGCCAGTCATGGTGGCACGTGCCTATAGTTCCAGCTACTTGGGAGACTGACGCAGGAGAATTGTTTGAACCCAGGAGGCAGAGGTTGCAGTCAGCCAAGATCGTGCCATTGCACTCCAGCCTGGGGGCACAAAGTGAGATGAGACTTGGTCTCAAAAACAACAACAACAACAACAACAACAACAACAACAAAAACCATGGAGGGAAGAAGAATGAGAGGCACATAGTAGTTACTGGCCCATAGCAATTCTGAAATCCGTGCAGGCACGTATTTCTAGTTCCTTGACTAAGGCCTAGAACTGCTCCATGGGAGTTTTTCTCTGTGATTCTTGGCTCTTCCCTTTGGACTCTTGGCTTTGCATTTAGCTTTGCTTCCTTTTCCATAAGAAATAACCTGTGTTTGCAAATAAGTTGTCTTTTTGGCCTGCTTCCTCTCCATATAAAGTTTGGTGCCCTAAGCTCTCTTTTCATTTTGAACTATCTGTTCTTTTTAGTTCAAGTTTATGGTGCTTCTACCAATATAATTATCTTAAAAACATTGTGAGTTTTCTATTAACAGTATTGAGGTTCACTCTATTAGACAAAAGCCACACTCTAAAGTCTTTTAAGAGACAGGGTCTTACTCTGTCACCCAGGCTGGTGTGCAGTGGCACGATCTTGCTGACTGCAGTCTTGACCTCCCAGGCTCAAGCAATCTTCCCACCACAGCCTCCAGAGTAGTTGGGACTACAGGTGCACACCACCATCCCCAGCTATTAAAAAATTTTTTTTTTGTAGAAGTTGGGGGTCTCGTTATGTTGGCCAGGCTGGTCTTGAACTCTTGGACTCAAGTGATCCACCCACCTTGGCCTCCAAAAGTGTTGGGATTACAGGCATGAGCCACCATGTCTGG
Source organism: Cacajao melanocephalus (assembly GCA_963573385.1). Classification (NCBI taxonomy): domain Eukaryota; kingdom Metazoa; phylum Chordata; class Mammalia; order Primates; family Pitheciidae; genus Cacajao; species Cacajao melanocephalus. The sequence continues at coordinate 46,619 of CAUYLG010013866.1, forward strand.
CCCCCTAAAGTCTTTAAAGACTATTTTCTGTCTTCCTTGGACTTAGAATCAAGGTACTCTGGGATAATGCTCTTAAAATTCTTGAAGCCTTTTTGTCTAATTGGGAATGTCTATAAAGCATGCCCCTCAATCTTACAGCTGTTCCTCGAGCTGAAAAAAGCCTTTGAATTTGTTATTTTTTATTTTTATAGAGATTAGGTCTCACTATGTTGCCCAGGCTGGTCTTGAACTCCTGACCTCAAGTGATTCTCCTGGCTTGGCCTCCAAAAGTGTAGGATTACAGGTGTGAGCCACCATGCCTGGCCCCCTGAGGTTATTTTTACCCAGAGGCCATACTTTACTTGAAGTGTATTGAATTTAATCTTTGCTATTAGGCCACCTCCTGCTGTGAAAGTCTTTTCATTGGGAGATACTAGAGATTAGAAACAGGTTTGTTTTTGAATCTAGCAAGTCTTGACTTCTTAATATTCTAAGTGCTGCTTGGAAATTAAACAATTTCTTAGTTCAACTTCTTGTATTTTGTCTTAGACAAATAGAAGACACCACTTAGCAATTTCAACATTCTGACTGGAAACTCCCTAGCCAAACCCATGAGATATAAGATCATTAACTGTGCTTTCTAGTTTTTATTAGATACCCTTTCTTTCTTTCTTTTGTTGAGATGTGTCTCACTATGTTGCACAGGCTGGCCTTGAATTCCTGACCTCAAGTGATTCTCCTAGTTCAGCCTCCTGAGTAGCTGGGTCTGTAGGTGCACACCACATACTGGGCTACTCTTTCTGTTTTTTACATTACCTCAGACAACAGTGCTGCCAAACTTTCTGCCACTATATGACAGGGGTCGCCTTTTATCCAACTGTATTAGTTTGCTAAGGGTGCCATAACAAGGTACAGCGTGGCTGAAACAACAGAACTGATGGCTTAGACTACAGAAATTTATCATCTCATAGTTCTGTTTTTTTTTTGTTTGTTTGTTTGAGACAGTGTCTCGCTTTGTCACCCAGGCTGGTGTGCAGTGGCTCAATCTCAGCTCACTGTAACCTCTGCCTGCCAGGGTCAAACAATTCTCAAGCCTCTGCCTCCCAAGTAGCTGAGATTACAGGCACGTGCCACCATGCCCAGCTAATTTTTTGTATTTTAGTAGAGACAGGTTTTTGCCATGTTGGCCAGGCTGGTCTTGAACTCTTGGCCTCAAGTGACCCACCTTCCTCGGACTCTCAAAGTGCTGGGATTATAGGCATGAGCTACTACCCCAGCAGTCTCACAGTTCTGGAGGTGAGACGTCCAAGATCAAGGTGTTGGTAGAGTTGATCCTTCCTATGAGCTGTGAGCAAGGATCTGTCCCATACTTTTCTCCTAGATTCTTGTGGTTTGCTTGCTGACAGCAATATTTGGCATTCTTTGGCTTGCAGATCCATCACTCTGATCTGTCTTCAGGCTGACATGGTGTTCCTTCTGTGTGCATATTTGTGTCAAAAATTTGGACGCCAGTCATACTGGATTAGGACGCATTCTAATGACATCATTTTAAGTGAATTACCTCTATCTTAAGTGAAGACCCTATCTTCAAATATAATTACATTCTGGCTGGATGCGGTGGCTCACACGAGTAATCCCAGTGCTTTGGGAGACTGAAGTGGGAGGATCCTCTGAGGCTAGAAGTTTGAGACCAGTGTGGACAACATAGCAAGACCCTGTCTCTACAAAAAAGTAAAAAAATTAGCTGGGCATGGTGGTATGCACCTATCTACTTGGGAGGAGGAGGCAGGAGGATCACTTGAGCCCAGGAGTTCAAGTTACGTGAGCTATGATTGCACCACTGTACCCTAGTCTGGGTGACAGAGTGAGATCCTGTCACTAAAAAAACCCCAAAACAAGAGCAAATAAAATCACATTCTGAGGTACTGGGAATTACAATTTCAATATGAATTTTGGTGGGGACACAAGTCAACTCAAAGCACCAACCTTCAATAACAATTCCCTCAGTGTCCTTCAGGACTTCACCTGAGGCCCTTTTGATTTCTGCCCACCCCTGTCCGAAGCCGATGACGTATGTTTTTCATCGTTGCAGTATCTAACTTCACCAATTTAATTATCAGTTATGGGCTGATCAAAGAAGTGGCCACCACTATGGAACCAGGCTTTACTCTAAGAATTGGATACAACACAATTGCAGGAGAAGCTAGGGAATAAAAGGTCTGAAAGAAGATGGCTGGACGATCAAAGAAGTCACCAAAGGGAGATCACAAAGGAAAGCTGATGAATGACCATGGAAGGCTGTTGCCTCTGTATCCAGCAATAGGCCTGAAGTTTATGATAGGTCATCAGGGCTAGCAATCAGGAAGAAAAGAAGTTGGAATGCATTGAGGGAGAGCGAGGACAAACTAGAATCCACAGGACAAACTGGAACCTATGAGGACAAAATGGAACTCACAGCCATCTTTCACATTGATGAGCATGTGATATGCAGCATAAACTAATGCCCTTACCACAGAACTACACATGGTGCCTTGCGCCAGGGCTTGTAGAAGCTGAAATAGAAAATGTGGTGGGAATTGAAGGCGCTGTGGGCCAGTTAATGCTCTGTGCCAACAAAGTATATTAGCAGATCAGTAACAACTCTATGGTCTGCAGCAGCATGTGATATTAACATCAACCTTCAGAATACAAGGGCTGCTGCTTCCAAATCTTACACAAATCTTACTTGTTCCTTCCAAACTTACACAGAATTCTCTTGTGGACAATCTCATCCTGGAACCACATTGGGAAGAGACATTTGAAGAGCTAGATTTCAACTTATCTAATTGACAAAGTACAAGCATCAATCACTGTCAGATATCATGATGCTGATGCTGGGTCTCATACATACTAGCCTCTCATTTAAACTTCATATCAGTCTGCAAAATAGACCTCTGTAAAGATCTCATCAAAAAATAAAAATTAAGAAAAGAAAAAAAAAGTCTTGCAAAATAAATATTAGCATCCCCATTTTATATATGAGGAAATGTAGCCTTATTTACTCATAGATGAGTAAACGAGGAAGCCTGAATTCTGCCCGACATCTGTGTGATAGTCTCTTCTAAGATGACCCTCATGATTCTTGCCTATGGGTACTCATACACTTTGGTTGTTTCCCTCCCAAATAAAATAGATTTGACCTGAGCAATCAGTAGAGCATTGCAGAAACGATGGTGAATGACTTGTGATGGTGGATCATAAGAGACATTGCAGCTTCCATCTTTCTCTCTTTTGAATCAATTGAAAACCAGCTGACATGTTGTAACGATACTCAAGCAGCCTGAGGACAGGCCCAAATAGAGAGGAAGTGAGGGGTTCTGTAAATGACCCATCCATGTGAGTGAACCACCTTGGAAGTAGATTTTCCTTCACCAGCCTAGCCTTCAAATGACTATAGCCCCATATTTTACTGCAACCTCCCGAGAAACTTCAAGTCAGAACTATATAGCTAAGTGGCTTCTAAATTCCTGACTTACAGAAAATATGAGATAATGTTTATTATGGTTTTAAAGCTGCAAAATTTTGGGTTAATTGGTTATATATAACATTAGATTAATATAATCTGTTAGATTCTGAAGCACAACTCTTTATTTTTCTTTCTTATTTTTAATTTTCTGTGGAGATGGGGTTTTGCTACATTGCCCAGGCTGTTCTTGAACTCCTGGCCTTAAGCAATCCTCCCACCTCAGCCTCCCAAAGTGTTGGGATTACAGATATGAGCCACTGCACCCAGGAAAAGCACAGTGCTTTCTGTGACATCATACCACTTTAAAATTTGTTTGGATAGGAAGGGTGTGGAGGCTGACGCCTGTAATCCCAGTACTTTAGGAGGCTGAGGCAAGCAGATCACTTGAGGCCAGGACTTGAGACCAACCTGGCCAACATGGCAAAAACCCATCTCTACTAAAAATACAAACATTAGCCTGGCATGGCAGTGGGTACCTATGATCCCAGCTACTTGGGAGGCTGAGGCAGGAGAATCACTTGAACCCGGGAGGCGGAGGTTGCAGTGAGCCAAGATTGTGCCACTGCACTCCAGCCTGGGCAACAGAGTGAGACTCCATCTCAAAAAAAAAAAAAAATTGTTGGATTATGTGAATGAAGATTATGGGTGAAGCAGAAATTTGGAAGTCTACAATGTCCTGGTCTTGTCATAAAAAAAGGCTTTGAAATGTGTTCGGTGCTTCCAGATACTGAGGGAGAAGGAGTGTCATATAGTGGTTAAACTGAACCTTGAGAATAAGGAGTTTTTTTTCTTTTCTTTCTTTTTTTTTTTTTGCCACCATTCAGGGTAAGCTGAGTTGGCATGAATAAATTAGAGGTTAAACTATGTGTTTTTGCTGACTGGCAGACTTGGGCTGGAATTGGGGAAGATAAGTGATAGAAATTGGATTCTGGTAGGGCAAGAAAAGTCCTGACAAATAGTGATGAAATGGGGTGGGACCTTCAGGACTGTCACAGTGAGGGGCTGGACACCCTTTTGCTCCTGCCCCTTCTTTCTTCAGTGGGGCCATCCTCTCCTCTTCCCCACCAGTTCCCTTTTGATCTCAAACTTACTGAAAACGCTCCTTCTTGTTCTGCTCTTTCCAAATATCCCTTTCTTAAGAAGATCTTTTCTTAATAAGGCAAATATGTGCGTTAAGGAGCTTTTAGCAAAACAAAACCAAACTTTGAGAACCAGGTCATTTAAAAAACTCTTGGTGTTTATTGTTCTCTCCTAACTGTTCAGACTTGGTCTAGGATTGGAGAGAAGAGGCACTGAGCTTGGTGACTTAATTAGACCGTAGTTAGTTAGCAACAGTTATTATCCTAGGATGCTATTGCTGGAAGAACTCTTCCAGAACATCTGGTGCAAACGTACTCTTTTTATACAGGATAATGTGAAGCCCAAAGAGATCAAATGACCATTGTGAACAGATATTAATTCAATAGCTGCAATCAAGGGAACACACTTCTAGGTTTGACGTTCTTTTAAATGGTCCGTCTATTCTGATTAGTAAAATGGGTGGAGTGATTTGCTGGAGTCGGCCCAGACCTCCTATTTTGCAAGCACAGAAACACTGCAAACAGAGAGGCATTACCCAGGTCAAACCCTTCCTAAGATGTGAACTGAACAACAACTAGGGCTTAGGAAGAAAAATGCTGCCTGATCCTGATTTCTAAACTCCCCTTAAACCTCGTTTCTGTGTCCCTAGAGCCCAAGATAGAGTATGCATGAAAAAACTTTTGCGAAATGAACAAACTTCCCTCGAGGTCCTTCCCTGTCTCTTCCCGCCGCCTTGCATCTCCCCGACTTGGGACTGAGCTAGCATTTGAGCCCCCGTCTGGGGACTTTTCCGGGTCTTCTTCGGCCTCCTCAGTGACCGTTCCCAGGACAGGAACAGGGCTCCCTTTTTTACTGCGGGGCGCTGGGAGGGGCCGGGTAGGCTGCTCACCTAGTCTCTCGGGATTTTCCCCAAGATAGGGGGTCATTTGCGTGGGGCGTTGTACTCGAGCACCCAATATGTCCCAAGCTGGTCTGGGAAACATTGGGGGGATGTGTTTATCGTCCTGGCTGGCACAGAAGGCCATGCATTCCTGCCACCAGGGGTGACTTGACCCGCAGAATCTAAGCCCCGGCGGCGGCGTGCGCCCTCCCGACCGGCGCCGGCAGCAGGGCGGGGCCTGGCGGGGGCGGGGCCTGGCGGGTCAGGTGACTGCGCGGCGGGCGGTGGCTGTAGAGGCTAAGGGGCGTCAGAGGCGTGGAGGGGCTGGCTGGGCAGGAGGGGTTGGCGGGGCAGCAGGGCAGCAATCATGGGGAGCTTGAAGGACGAGCTGCTCAAAGCCATCTGGCACGCCTTCACTGCACTCGACCACGACCACAGCGGCAAAGTCTCCAAGTCCCAGCTCAAGGTGGGCGCCTCCTGTCCCGGCCCCTCACCCGATCCTCCCCGGCGCGCTCTGCCCTTCCCTGGTGGAAGCGGGACCTGGCGGGCCGCGACCGCAGGGAGGGGCGGGCCGGAATGCGCCCCGGAGGCCTGCTTGGGGCGGAGTGGGCTGAGACCGGGATTTGGTGTTTAATGCCTCCACTTTGCGTTCGGGCCATGCCCTCGGCTGGATACGTTAGTTCCTGCTGGTTTCCCAGGGACTGGGATGGGTGGAGGGCCTAAGTTGGGGATGAAGTCTGTGAGGGGAAAGTGTGATTCCTTCTTGGCGCTGGAAAAGCGGGGGTAGGGGGGCAGAAAGTGGATTCTGAGGTGGCGATGGGAAGCTCCCTTAAACAGCTTTCGCAGAATTTTCGTTTTACTCCGGGAGAGGAAGGGACTTGCCCAAGGTCGCTGGGCTGAACCTTCTGCAGCCCACAGCCCCACACCGGCACAGTCCTCAAAACGGTCAGCTGCCCCGGAAGCGCCAAGGCAGTCCGGAGACTGCAGAAATGCGCCGAGGTCCGGCCTGCAGCGTCCTCCTCCTTTGGGAGGCTTTCTGACTTGGGAAGACCTCCCGCCCAGCGTCCTTAGGTCTGGAACTAGTAAACAGGGTGTGCTGTGTCCCACTGGGACCTTAGTTTCGGGTGAGGAGCGCTGATCTTTCTGGCACCCTGCAAAAGCAGTCGCTTTTGCAGAGTCGTTATTGTGACTGCCGAGAGAGACTCCAGAGTATAAGCTATAAATAAAAGGATGTTTGTAAACTGAGTAACCCCAAGCAGGGAAATTGGCACTCAGCCAGGAGAAATTGGCAACTTCTTCAAAGTAGAAAATATAGAAACAGACAAGAAGAGCCATTCATAGACGTTTAAAAATATACACATTTTAGATCCAAATGTCCAGTTTTCTTAGCCTTATCTGGGAGTGAATTCTTAAGATTGGGTTTGTTTTGTATATTTTTGTACAGTAACCAGATTCTTGTGAGTAGTGGCTTTTATGCCAATATGACTTAGCATTCTCTTTGTGTTCCTTTTTCCTCTCTCTTTTTCTCGCTGATAGAATCATAGTCTGGAAGGGTCCATGGAGATAATTCACTTAATTTTTATTTTACTTTATGTTAAATTAACATACAGTAAAATTGACTTTTGGTGTACAGTTCTATGAATTTCAACATATGTATAGATTTATATAACTATCACCACAACCATGGCTTCCTCAGTTCCATCATCCTAAAAAAATCCCTCATGTTGTCCTACCTCCACCCCAACTGTTGACAACCATTGATCTCTTCTAATTGCTATAGTTTTACCTTTTCCTTTTCTGTAAATGGTGTCATATAGTATGTAACTGTTTGAGACTGATTTCTTTTACCCAGCATAATGCCTTAGAGATTAATCCATTTTGTAGTGCATACCAATAATTTTTTAAATTGCTAAGTAATATTTTATTGTATGTATGTATGGTAGTTTTTAGCCATTCATCCGTGAGAATTTGTGTTATTTCCAGTTTGGGGGAATTATATGTAGGGCTACATTTTACTTTTATTTTTACTTTTAACTTACCTATGCCATTTTATTTAAAGTAAGATTTTAATAAATAACGTGTAGCTGGGGCTTGTTTTTTTATTCATTCTGACAATCTCTATCTTTTAATTAGCATATTTTAGGCCATTTACATTTAATGTAATTATTAATATGGTTTATTATAATTTGGTTTCTGTGGGGTTTTTTTTGTCCTCTCCTTTTCTTCCATGTTTTTTTTTTTTGAGACACAGTCTTGCTCTGTTGCCCAGGCTGGAGTGCAGTGGTGCGATTTGGGCTCACTGCAACCTCCGACTCCTGGGTTCAAGCAATTCTCATGCCTCAGCCTCCCAAGTAGCTGCAATTACAGATTTGTGTCACCATGCCCGGCTATTTTTTTTTTTTTAAGTGAAGGTGGGGTTTCACCCTGTTAGTCTGGCTGGTCTTGAACTCCTAAGCTCAGATGATCCGCCTATCTTGGCCTCACAAAGCGCTAGGATTACAAGTGTGACCCACTGTGTCCAGCCAGTATTACATTTTAATAGTGAGTTTTTTACTACATTTCTTTGTGTAGGTGTTTTTAGTACTTGCTGTAGGAGTTAAAATATCCATCCTTAAGTTTTCATAGTGTACTTAGAGTTAATATTTTACCACTTTAAGAAGAATTATAAAACATCACCATATAGGTTCCTTTACCCTCACTGCTTTATGTTGTAATTCTCATATTTATTAATCTGCATACACTCAAATCCCCATTGCACAATATTACATTTTTTGCTTTCAACTATCATTTTTCTTTTAAAGATCTTAAGAGGAGAAGACAAGTTTATTCTTTTTTACCAGATATTCCTAGATTACCTCTTAATTTTTTTTTTTTTTGAGATGGAGTCTCACACTATCACCCAGGCTGGAGTGCAGTGGTGCAATCTCAGTTCACTGCAACCTCTGACTCCCAGGTTCAAGCAATTCTGCCTCAGCCTCCTGAGTAGCTGGAACTACAGGCGCATGCCACCACTCCCAGCTAATTTTTGTACTTTTAGTAGAGATGAGGTTTCACCATATTGACCAGGCTAGTCTCGAACTGACCTTGTGATCCAGCCACCTTGGCCTCCCAAAAGTGCTGGGATTACAGGCACGAGCCACTGCACTTGGCCTACCTCTTAATTTTATAGATATGATAGATGAGATATTTAGTGATTTGCCCAAAGTCATAGTTGTGAACCAATGTTTTCACACTTTTCTATGTGTGTATGTGTGTGTGAGACAGAGTCTTGCTCTGTTGCCCAGGCTTGAGTGCAGTGGTGCTAACTCAGCTCTCTGTAGCCTCTGCTTCCCAGCTCAAGTGATCTTTCAGCCTCCGTCTCTCAAGTAGCTAGGCTCACAGGCACGAACCATCATGCTTAGTTCATTTTTGTATTTTTTTGTAGAGATAGGATTTGGTCTTGTTCCACAGGTTGATGTCGAACTCCTGAGCTCAAAGCCAGCCACCTACCTCGATCTCCTAAAGAGCTAGGATTCAGATATGATCACCTAGTCCAACTGACTCTTTATAATTCTTTTTTCTTTTTTTTTAAGACAAGGTCTTTTTCTGTCACCCAGGCTGGAGTGCAGTGGTGTGTTCGTGGCTCAGTGCAACCACCTCGCCTCCCAAGTTCAAGCAATTCTCCTGCCTCAGGTTCAAGCAATTCTCCTGCCTCAGCCTCCCAAGTAGCTGGAATTATAGGGGCCCACTACCATGCCTGGCTAATATTTGTATTTTTAGTAGAGATGTGGTTTCACCATATTGGCAGGGGTGGTCTTGAACTCCTGACATCAGGTAATCCACCTGCCTGTGCTTCTCAAAGTACTGGGATTACAGCCTGAGCCACGCCTGGCCTATTTTCACACTTTAAAGCTAATGGTTTCTTTATTTTCTTCTCTTTCAGTTGACGGCATAAAGGAGATTTTTTGGATTACTTTGATTATACTTTATTCACAATTGTCTTTATGGCTGCTTGTAGGAAAAGCGTCAGAGCATTCTTGACAGCAGGCTCGGCAGGAAGTTTTAAATCCCAGTTCATAGATTTCACCCATAATATGTTGCTAATGCAACTGTGCAATTGTATTTTGTCTCTCTTGTTTGTATGAGACTTTGGGGTTCGTTCACTTCTGTTCATCTTGCCAGTGTTTGTAGAATTGAAAATATTTAAACATTTTTACTTAGGTCTCTTTTTGTGTTTGACCCCAGTTCTGTGTTCTGTTGGCTAGGAGTAGAGTTTTTGCCTTAATTTGTTGATCGATTGATTCATTCATACAGTAACCTGTATGTCTGCTATGTGTAAGGTGCCATGCTGATTTAATAAGGTTAGTATTTTTAGGCTTTTAAGAGCTAATATCTCCTTGGAGCACTTATCAAATAATTGATTTGTTAAACAGCACACTAATAAATTACATATCCAAAATGATGATTAAAATTTATTGCTTTGGAAAGCTATTTGGGTATTCTGAAATATTTTTGATACTTGCCTTTTTGAGTTACCTTCACAACTTTTGACACAGAGAATGGATACATTCACTAGATAAGGGATATGATAGTGAAAGGCAGGGGAAAAAGAAACAAATGTGAATCTTTGCCTTCAAAGAGTTTAAATTTTGGTAGGCAAATTAAGAGACTAAATGACCATTAAGGAACGGACTCTCTCTTCAGATAGAGATTATATTACTCAGACAATTACTGTATCCTTACAAAACATAAAGTCTGGTGGTGAAGATAAGAAACACAGAAATACTGGGTAGCAGATACTGAGTGTGACAGAAGATATGGGGCCATAAGATTTTAGAAGAGGCAATTTCTTCTCACTGATGTGATTGCTTCATGAAAAAAGCTTCTTTGAAATGAACTCTGAAGGAAGCTAGGATGTGATTATGTAGGAATGGGGGACTATTAAGCCCATTCTATTAATTAATTACTTAATTTAAGTAATTATTAATTAATTACTTAAATTTTGCACTCCAGGGTGGAGTGCAGTGGCAATTTCTGCCTCCCTGGTTCAAGCAATTTTTCTGCTTCAGCCTCCCGAGTAGCTGGGACTACATGTGTATGCCCCCATGTCGAGCTAATTTTTATATTTTTAGTGGAGACAGTTTTACCATGTTGGCCAGGCTGGTCTCGAACTCCTGACTTCAAGTGATCCACCTGCCTTGGCCTCCCAAAGTGCTGGGATTATAGGTATGAGCCACCATGCTGGGCCTAATTTATTTATTTAATGGATATTTATTGATTGCTGTTGTCCCTAGGGAACACTGTGAACTGCAAGAGACAGGAATGAATCAGGTATTTATGGGGACTTCTGTGTAACTTATTTTGATTGGAATGTAGAACATACATTTGTGTGTTCCTGTGTGTGTATGAGAGAGAGTTATTGCTGGTGATAAAGCAGTAGATATGGATTGGGGTTAATTCATAGAAAGCTTTGATTGCCAGACAAATTAGGTGAATGCCAGGGGCCCTTCAAGTTTTCAGAGGATGATGAGTCGTGATCAGAATTGCACTTGAGAAAGTTACTTGCCAGGCGTGGTGGCTCATGCCTATAATCCCAGCACTTTGGGTAGGCCAAGGTGAGTGGATCATCTGAGGTCAGGAGTTCGAGACCAGCCTGGTCAAGATGGCGAAACCCCATGTCTACTAAAAATATAAGAATCATCTGGGTATAGTGGTGCGCACCTGGAGTCCCAGCTACTTGGGAGTTGAGGCAGCAGAATCACTTGAACCTGGGAGGCGGAGGTTGCAGTGAGCTGATGTCGCGCCATTGCACTCCAGCCTGGGCGACATAGCTGGCTAGAGTGAATTGGGCAGATAAAAGTTAGCAATAGCCCAGATAAGAGTTAATAAGGGCTAGAGACAGTGAAGATGGACAAGAGGGAAATGGTGGGTTAAGGTATGAGACTTGACTTATGTTGGGTGGAAGGAGGGCAAGAAAGGACAGATTCAGAAATGTCTCAAATGTCTACTACAGTTGACCAAATATATAGTAGTGGTTTTTATTTTTTTATAATGGTTTTTAATAGAAGTGGTTTTTAGTAGAAATGGAAAAGCCATGAGATGGAGCTGTTTATGAAATGATACAGTTTTGAACATGAAAAGTTTTGTTTTATTATTTTTTTTTGAGGTCCTTGATGGGTGTATGTTCAGCTAGAGATGATATTCCTGGGAAGTGTGGGGCTGTCAGTAAGAAATTTGGTAGTTGAAGCTTGGAAAAAGGAGAGAAAAGAGCCATTGACAGTCTTAGGGAATGGCTATAGTAGATGATGAGAGGAACAAGAGAAGCAGAGGACCATAAATCAGAGATAAGAACCCCTTTGGGGCAACTTTGGAGCTGAGGGAGAAGAGTTTTAAGGAAAATATAGTCTTTTATCTTTGAGAGTTAATTTATTATTATTTTTGTTTTTTGCATATATAGGAGATAGTAAAGTAATCAGGTTGGTTGTTTCAGTATCTCATAAACTACGTATTTCTTCTCTAAAGAGAAGTTATGAAAATTTTGGAATATTGACATCATCTTTGGAATAAATATGTTTTTTGCTTATTTCTTAAAATTAATTAATTAATTAATTTTGAGACGGGATCTCATTCTGTTGCTCAGTCTGGAGTGCAGTGGCACAATCATAGCTCAGCATACCCATGACCTCCTTGCTGAACTGATTCTTTTACTCAGCCTCTTGAGTAGCTGGTACTACAGGTGTATACCATCACACGTGGCTAATGTTTTCTTTTTCTTTTTGTAGAGACAGGGTCGGTCTCACTGTGCTGCTTAGGCTGGTCTCAAACTCCTGGCTTAAGCAATCCTCCCACCTACAAGTGTTAGGATTACAGGCGTGAGCCACCACATCCAGCCCATATTTTTCATTTTTAAGAAGATTACTTTGTAGAATGGTATTCATTTAGATAAATGTGCTTGAGTCATTGCTATAATTAGTAAATATTGGCCTTGAGGACCCCCAGTGTAGTACAGACAAAACTTATTTATATATGTAAGTTTTAACAAATAGCATATTATTAAGCAAATGAAAAATTATCCAAAAAATTTTGAAGCAAAATCCAAAGAAAAATTGACAACATAATTAGATATCTTTTTTTTTTTTTTTTTTTTGAGATGGAGTCTCACACTGTCTCCTGGCCTGGAGTGCAGTGGCATAATCTTGACTCACTGAAACCTCCGTCTCCCAGGTTGAAGGGATTCTCCTGCCTCAGCCTCCCAAGTAGCTGGGATTACAGGTGCTCGCCACCACGCCCAGCTAATTTTTTGCATTTTTGGTAGAGATGGGATTTCACTATGTTGGCCAGGCTGGTCTCAAGACTCCTGACCTCGTGATACACCTGCCTCAACCTCCCAAAGTGCTGGGATTACAGGCATGAGCCACTGGGCCCGGCCTAGATACCATTTTAATATTATGTGAGTGGAAACAACAAACTGTTTTTCCTCTGCTCTCACACCACAATAACAACACAGAAGATTTCAGGTGACCAACTGAGTGGAAGTTTCTCCCTACACACCAACAAAGCAATCAGTTCTGCAGTGGATACCAGCTGGGTATCCTCCAGTTCAATTGCAACGTTCTCTACCTAGAGACAGTGTCAGATCCCACAAGTTGAGGGCTCAGTCCAACAAGACTGTCCCCATCCTTCCTACCAGTTGCAGATCTGGGCCTCTGGAACTTCTGGTGGACCAGCTTTAAGTTGGGGTCTCCATGACCACATCATTGGGTTCAATTACTTTGTTAGAGTGGCTCACAGAACTCAGGGCGACATGTTTACTGATTTATTATAGAAGATTTTTTTTTTAAGAGATGGGGTTTCACCATGTTCGTCAGGCTGGTCTCGAACTCCTTACCTTGTGATCCACCCACCTCAGCCTCCCAAAGTGCTGGGATTGCAGGCGTGAGCCACTGTGTCCAGCTGTAGAAGATATTTTCAAGGCTACAAATAGCCAGATGAAGAGAGACACAGAGTGAGGAACTTCTATCCTCATAGAGTTGGGGTATACTGCCCTCCTGGTACATGAATGAGTTCTGATTAACCTTCCTGTAAGCCTCCACATGTTCAGCTTTCTGGAAGCTCCTCAAACCCTGTCGTCTTGGGCCTTTTATGGAGACTTTATTGGACAGTCATGATTAATGTACAAACAACCATGTGGAAATATGATTAGACAAAAAGAGTTTGATCTAATATTAATAGACTGAGAGGGAAAATCATCAAAAGGATTGTCTGTTCAGATTCTTCTTGGTCCCTCTGTGCAGCCTTCATTCCACCAGGGTATGGGGCAGGACCTCTTCTGAAATGAAGGTCTTGTGGCCTGCAATTAGACAAGTAAGGTCAGAGAATTTCTTTATGGCCAGCCCCAAGATAGAAAGGTTGGGGGAGATGATATTATATTTTTAGTTTTTAAGGCCTGCCTTGGGGAGAAAAAGGAGCAGGTGAAAAAAGGGCAGAAGGTCAGAGAGAGAGAGAGAGATGTTTCCTTTTTTCTTTTTCTTTTTCTTTTTTTGAGACAGTCTCGGCTCTGTTGTTGGGTGCCAGACTGGAGTGCAGTGGCGAGATCTTGGCTCACCGCAACCTCCCCCTTCACGGGTTCAAGCAATTCTCCTGTCTCAGCCTCCCGAGTAACTGGGACTACAGGCGCATGCCACCATGCCCAGCTAATTTTTGTATTTTTTTGTAGAGGCAGGGTTTCACCATGTTGAACAGGATGGTCTCAATATCTTGACCTCATGATCCTCCTGCCTCGGCCTCCCAAAGTGCTGGGATTATAGGTGTGAGCCACTGCACCTGGCCTCTTTTTTCTCTTTTCTTTTTTTTTGAGATGGAATCTCACTGTGTCACCTAGGCTGGAGTGCAGTGGCATGATCTTGGCTCCCTGCAACCTCCACCTCCTGGGTTCAAGTGATTCTCCTACCACAGCCTCCCAAGTAGCTGGGATTACAGGTGTGCACCACCACACCTGGCTAATTTTTTTATTTTTTAGTGGAGATGGGGTTTCACCATGTTGGCCAGGCAGGTCTCAAACTCCTGACCTCAGGTGATCCACTCACCTTGGCTTCCCAAAGTGCTGAGATTACAAGTGTGAGCCACCGTGCCTGGCTGAGATTCTGTTTTCTAAGACCTGCTTCTGAGGCCTAAAGCACCCCAGCATTATAACAAGGGATATGGTGTTATGAGCCAGGGACCATGGTTGTAAACTTATATATCTCTCTCTGTCATAATATCACATGTTGCAAACATAGATTTTTGTTGAACTTATCAATAAAGTAGAACTATAGAACACAGATGAAAAAAAAGAAACACTTGAGAAGCTGGGTGCAGTGGCTCATGACTATAATCCCAGAATTTTGGGAAGCTGAGACAGGAGGATTGCTTGAAGCCAGGAGTTTGAAACCAGCCTGGAAAATATAGTGAGACTTTGTCTCTGCAAAAAATTAAAAAATTAGCTGGACATGGTGGTGGGCACATGTGGTCCCAGCTACTTGGGGGGAGGTTTCAGTAAGCTAAGATAGTGCCACTGTACTGTAGCCTGGGCGACAGAGCAAGACTTGGTTTCAAAAATAAATAAGTAAATTTAAAATAAAAAAATAGAAGCCACTTGTAGGCCGGGTGCAGTGGCTCACACCTGTAATACTAACCCTTTTGGAGGTTGAAGCAAGTGGATCACTTGAGCCCTGGAGTTTGAGACCAACCTGTGCAACATAGTGAGACCCTATCTCTAGAAGAAATTAAAAAAGTTAGACAGGTATGGTGGCACATGCCTGTAGTCCAAGCTTCTCATGTAGCTGAGACAGGATATGGCTTGAGCCCAGAAGATGGAGGCTGCAGTGAACTATGATTGTGCCACTGCACTCCAGCCTGGGCAACAGAGCGAGACCCTGTATCAAAATAAATAAAAACCTCTTATGACTTACATAAGCTACAATAGAACAGATGTTTGGTGGTTGTCTAGTCACAGTAATGTTTTCTTGTTAAAACAACTAGCCATAAATAAGGTCATTGCAGGTCAGTAGTCTTCTTGAACCTTAATGCCCTCCTCCGCACACCACCCGCCTCCCCCAAAAGGGAACCACTTCTGTCTGCTTCCCTTTCCTTACTTTGATTTTTTTCTCCCTCTCTCTCCCACATTCCCCGTAATCCCCTTGGGCATTTTCCTGGCAGTCTGTGCACCTTCTACAGGGGGGCTCTGTCTCTCTGGCTCCAGTTTTAACATTTCTGACTCTCCACCTGAGTTGAGGTTACACAGGCCTTCAACCCTGCACCCAGCCTGTGCACCTTCATAGAATCATCAGCTCTGCTAACTTAATTTGCAGTTGGATTGTTAGAAGGCAATTGATTGTTCTGTTGATTTGGTGTTACTTTGTTTTTCAGACTGTTGTTCAGACTGAACTACTGAAGAACCCTGATTGTTTTAAGCTTTTTTTTTCTTTTCCTTTTTTTTTTTTTTGAGACTGAGTCTTGCTCTGTCACCCAGACTGGAGTGCAATGGCATGATCTCGGCTCACTGCAACCTCTGCCTCCTGGATTCAGGCGATTCTCCTGCCTCAGCCTTCTGAGTAGCTGGGATTATAGGCGCCTGCCCACAAGCCTGGCTAATTTTTATATTTGTTAGTAGAGACAAGGTTTCGCCATGTTGGTCAGGCTGGTATCGAACTCCTGACCTCAGGTGATCCACCAGCCTTGGCCTCCCAAAGTGCTGGGATTGTAGGTGTGAGCCACCATGCCCACCTGTTTTAAGCTTTTTCTAACTGTGTGGAGATTTACTTGCTTTTCAGCTGCTGAAGTAGATAGCAGTAAGCTAATGGTGGGGAAACAGACTTCCAGAAACACATTTTCTACTTGCTTTTAAACTTGTATTCATGAATAGTCCTTTCTTAGAACAAACCATATGGTTTAAGACTGTATTATTTGTTTTGATTGCAATTTTAGTATATTCTGTGATAACTGATGGGAGACTGAAAACTGTATTGAGAGAGATGGAAACTTTTCTTTATATCCATAGCAAGGTGCCAGGTGCATATAGGTAGCTAAGTAAATGTAGTTGAATTGAATGTTGGACATTTTTTTCCACCATTTTTTTCCCTTCGTTTGGTTTTGGTGCTTTTCTTTTGTTTGTACAGTTTTTCTCTTGGTATCCTTGGGGGATTGGTTCCAGGACTGCCTGCAGATACCAGAATCCTAGGATGCTCAAGATTCTTATATAAAACGGCATATATTTGCATTTAACCTATGTACATCTTCCTGTATACTTTAAATTATCTCTAGATTACTTACAGTACCTAATGTAATATAAATGCTTTGTAAATAGTTGTTAAGTTATATTGTTTAGGGAATAATGACAGGAAGAACAGTTTGCCCATGTTAAATACAGATGCAATTTTTAGGGGGAATGTTTTCAGTCCACAATTGCTTGAATACAGATGCAGAACCCAGGAATATGGAGGGCTGACTTTCTTTCTTTCCTTCTTCCTTCCTTCCTTCGACTTTCTTTCTTTCTCTTTCTTTCTTTCTTTCTTTCGAGAGCCATTTGTATGTGGATTCTATACTCTAATAACAATATGTCTTATTAATATGCCACCTGAAACAGATAGTTACTTTTAAGTTATGATATAAATTTGCAGAAGTCATAATGGAAATAGGACTAGGGCATATTACTTGAAGTAGAGGCAATAATTGTTTCTCCTCTACTGGCTAAAAAAAAATTATTATTGAGAGAGATCCAAGGTGGCCGATTACTAGCAGCGCAGGATTGTAGCTCCTAGTGAAAGCGCAGAGAACGAGTGGATGCCACACTTTCAGACGAATTTTTGTTGCTCACGGACCGGGAGATTCCCAGCGGAGGAGCCCCATGGGTCGCCAGCACGACTCTTGTGGCCGGCGTGGCGGTTTTGCCGGCGCTTTGGCGCAGAGGTTCTTGGTGCAGAGTAAATGGGACTGGGTCCCCTTTTGGTCGATGTTTGGAGCTCTGGGAGGGCAGAGTCGCCCATTCAACTGATTGAAAAAGGCACTGAAGAGGGAAGCCAGACCGGAGATTCCCGGACAGAAAAGCACCACAAATCTTAACGCCGCTGTTTTAGCTGGCGCAGTGGGTTGCTCAGATTCTGGCGCTGGGAATCAACAAGTTGGACGTCCACTCAGAGACCTAATTTGAAAGTTGGCAATTACGAAGACGACAGGTGGATAAATCCACAAAGGTGGGAAGAAACCAGCATAAAAAGGCTGAAAATACCCAAAATCAGAATGCCTCTCCTTCTACAGGGGATCATAGTTCCTCATCAACAAGGGAACAAGGCCTGATGGAGAATGAGTGCATTCCATTAACAGAACTAGGCTTTAGAAGGTGGATAATAAGAAACTTCTCTGAGCTAAAAGAACATCTTCTAACCCAATGTAAAGAAACTAAGAACCTTGAAAAAAGGTTTGATGAAATGCTAACGAGAATAGACAATTTAGAGAAGAATATAAGTGAATTAATGGAACTGAAAAATACAATACGAGAACTCTGTGAAGTATGCACAGGTTTTAACAGTTGAATTGATCACGCAGAAGAAAGGACATCAGAGGTTGAAGATCAACTTAATGAAATGAAACGAGAAGACAAGGTTAGAGAAAAAAGAGTAAAAAGGAATGAGCAAAGTCTCCAAGAAATATAGGACTATGTGAAAAGACCTAATTTACGTTTGATAGGTGTACTTGAATGTCATGAAGAGAATGAATCCAAGCTGGAAAATCTTCTTCAGGATATTATTCAGGAAAACTTTCCTAATCTAATAAGGCGGGATAATACTCAACTCCAGGTGATACAGAGAACACCACAAAGATATTCCTCAAGTAGAGCAACTCCAAGACACATAATTGTTAGATTCACTAGGGTTGAAATAAAGGAGAAAATTCTTTTTTTTTTTTTTAAATATGGTGGTGTTTGGTTTTCTGTTCCTGTGTTAGTTTGCATAAAGGAGAAAATTCTAAGGACAGCTAGAGAGAAAGGTCAGGTTACCCATAAAGGGAAGCCTATCAGACTCACAGCAGATCCCTCAGCAGAAACCCTACAAACTAGAAGAGAGTGGGGGTCAATATTCAATATCCTCAAAGAAAAGAATTTTCAATCCAGAATCTCATATCCAGCCAAACTAGGCTTCATAAGTGAAGGAAAAATAAATTTTTTTGCGAACAAGCAAGTACTGAGAGATTTCATCACCACCAGGCCTGCTTTACAAGAGCTTCTGAAGGAAGCACTACATACAGAAAGGAACAACCAGTATCAGTCATCCTAAAAACTTACCAAATGGTAAAGAGTATTACTACAATGAAGAATCTATATCAACTAATGGGTAAAACAGCCAGCTAGTATTAAATGACAATATTAAACTCATATATATTAATATTAATCCTAAATTTCAATGGATAAAATACCCCAATCAAAGACACAGACAGGTAAATTGACTAAAAAGTCAAAACCCATCGGTACGCTGTATCCAGATCTATTTCACATGCAAGGACATACAAAGACTCAAAACGAATGGAGGAAGATTCACCAATCAAATG
>CAUYLG010013868.1:0-35175 GCA_963573385.1 Cacajao melanocephalus
CGGATCACTTGAGCTTGGGAGTTCAAAACCAGCCTGGGCATCGTGGCAAAACCAAAAATAGAAAAAATCAGCCACGCATGGTGGCGCATGCCTGTGGTCCCAACTGCTCAAGGAGGCTGAGGTAGGAGGATCGCTTGATCCCGGGAGGCAGAGGTTGCAGTGAGCTGAGATCGTGCCACTGTACTCCAGCCTGGGTGACAGAGTAAAACCCCATCTAAATAAATAAATAATTATTGTGGAATGATCTTCTTTGACATTCTGCTAGATATGAAGGCTTCTTAGGGGCAGTTGTTTGAGAAAGAAAAAAGCAAGCCCTGACCTTCAGGAACTGGTCACAGTGGACATTGGACAGCACTAGTTCATAGTGTTGCTCGACACAGCTCCACCCTGCTGTCCTCCTGTTGGCCATAAGCCGTCTCACAGAGCACCAACCTTGGACAGCCATGGTACATTGAGACCAAGCAAAGCCATTTCATATTTTTTTCTGAACAGAGACACAAAGTTTCCTGTAGAACCCATAGTTTTGATTATGACGGGGTAAAGACAGATCGCATTTTCCAGGATGTGATTTGAGCCCAGGTCAAGGAATAGCTTATTTTATAGCATGATTGACATCAGTAAATCGTTTTGCATTCTCAGGTCCTGCTTACCTATACTAGGGAGGGTAATTTGAACCAAGAGCCTGATCCTCAGGCATTTCTACCCTAACCAGATCACAGGCTAAGGATGCAACAGAGCGTAGTGTCAGCAGAGACTCCTTGAAAAAAAAAAAAGGTTATGCTGAAACCATGATGCGACGTCCATTTTACAGGAGAAAAAAGAAGGCAAAGATGACTCGATTTATTTTCTGTCATACCTCAGTATTTAGAAGAAAGCCCCTTCTTCTAGCAGCACCTATAAAAATTTCACTGGGCTTCAGAGGTCTAAAGGGAAATTCTAGCACCAAGACCTATTTCAGCTCCAGTTAATTCAGTTTTGTGAAGAGATGGAAAGAGGCTAACTGAAACAGAAGCATGGGAACCCAGTTCTGCCTTTTGCTTTGTATGTGACCTTGGCCTAGGTACCTGATCTTCACTTTCCTCTTATAGAAAATGAAAATAGGCCAGGCACAGTGGCTCACCCCTGTAAGCCCAGAACTTTGGGAGGCCGAGGCAGGTGAATCACCTGAGGTCAGGATTTGAAACCAGCCTGACCAATATGGTAAAACCCCATATCTACTAAAAATACAAAAATTAGCCAGGCCTGGTTTTATGTGCCTATAATCCCAGCTATTCAGGAGGCTGAGCCAAGAAAATTGCTTCAACCCAGGAGGTGGAGGTTGCAGTGAGCCTAGATTGTGCCATTTCCCTCCAGCCTGGGTGACAAGAGTGAAACTCGTCTCAAAAAAAGAAAGAAAAAGAAAAAAAAGAAAATGAAAGTAGAGACACCTGGCTTATACTCCTCCAGGCATCACTTTAATGTGTATGGAAACTCTTAACTGTGAAAGGCCATATATCCAGGAAAGGAGCCATTATATTCCTGTTGCTGTTGTGGATTTTATAAGGAGAAGGTCCTACACTGCTGGCTCAGTAGAACGGGTAGCTTTTGAGCAATGATTTTGTGTCCAGTCTCTGTGCCGCTGCCTTTCCCTGCCACACTTGTGAGCTAGGTAAGGTGTAAATTCGAGATGATCACACCTCAGTGCAACTACTCGCAGACCCCACCTCTGAGAAAAAAAGCTGGAAGGCACTGTTGATTCCTTCTTTTACATTTTATATATTTATTTATTTATCTTTGTTTCTTCCTGTTTATTATTTAATTATTCATTTTTAGACATAGTCTCGCTCTATTGCCCAGGCTGGAGTACAGTGGTGTGGGCTTAGCTCACTGCAACTTCCACCTCCTGAGTTCAAGCAATTCTCCCACCTCAGCCTCCTGCGAAGGTGGGAAAGAGTCTCACTATGTTGCCCAGGCTTGAGTGCTGTGGCACCATCGTGTCTCACTCAGCCTTGACCTCCTGGCTCAAATGATTCTCTCACCTCAGCTTCCCAAGTAGCTAGAATTACAGGCATATGCCACCACCACGCCCAGCCAATTTTTGTATTTTTGGTAGAGATGGGGTTTTGCCATGTTGCCCAGGCTGGCTTTTGCATTTTATATGATGGATTTTATCAAGCTGACATCTAAATCTACCAATTCAAGTTTAGACTTGATGAGGGTCTGAAGTTGAAGGCTTTATTTGCAGCATGGAACTCACCTGCCAAGCTGGCTTCTCCAAATACCAGCCAGGCATTACATTTTCTTGTATGTGGGAACCAGTTAATATGTAGGTGGCTTGGAGTGATTCTGAGGGGTATCCTCTCCAGACAAAAACTGGAAGTTTCCTTTCTCCATACTAGAGATGACTTGGCCTAAAAGATTATATTCGTAAGTATACTGGTCAAAATACCATTCTCCCCTGAGTAGAACTGGAGACAGCCTTACCAGTCCTTACCTTCCAATGCCATGTCAAGCTTCTAAATTGACCTGTGTCTTTTAATTACTTTCAATAACTTACCTTTTACATATTTATATAACTTATAAAGTGTTTTAGAGTTTATAATGTATTACTTTACACCTCATTGTTCAGTTGTAAACGGAATAAAATTGATCAAGCCCCAGGGATTGTCAGGCATTGTGTTAGATGGACTCCGGAGATTGAGAGAAAAAGAGACAGATTTCTTGGCCCGGGTGGCATGCAGCGCCTAGTCAAAAAGTCAGTTGTGTTACATCTAATGAATGTCAAGACGGCATGGTGAAATCCAATAATAGAGATGAGTCGTAGGCACAGTGCCTTTCTTCCTGGCCTGGTGAGTTTGATTGTGGCACCCTTGTCATGGATGAGGAAGGTAAGACCAAGTAGTCTTAGGTGACTGCAGTGGTCACGCAGCTAAGGTGGGTCTGACTTCTAAACACCGGCCTTGTCTACCCAGCACACTCCCCCGCCGCTGACCTTGCCAGCGTTCTTTCGCAGTGTGTTGCCATTTCATGATGGCATGTTAATGTCTGTGATTATGTAGAAGTTATATGTTGGGGTGCCTTTTCCCTCAAGACATTTAGGACAGTGCCTTAGTTATTTGGGCATGTCCCTAAATCTTACTTGAGTCGCAAACTAATCCCCTCATTGGCATGCTGGTTTCTGTTAGCCTCAAGGTGTACCCTTTCTTACTGTGTCTGCTTATCCCATGTCCCCCCACATCTGATGCTCATGATGCTTGGGACTTTCCTGAGAATTAGCCAGACTCCATGTTCTCTTTACCTCCAACAGAGGCTTTACTTCTGCCAGGCAGGGGACAAGCATGCCTTTATTTAGGTGTTGTGTTTGCATTATTTTGAAAATAGGTTTGAGGGCAGGGGTAGGTGAGTTATTCCAAGTGTGTAGCAATTAGGATGAGGGTATATATTGGGAAAAATGAATCTGTACTATCGCAGATGATCTCTTGATGTTATCAAAACAACTCGTTGACATGGCATCTTAGGGTTAGCTTTCCCGATCACTATCTTGGAAGTCAACCCTGTGAGGCTGGAAACAAAGGAGTTTCAGAGAATCCCCTGGGCCGCCCAGCCTGTAGTAAGTCGCAGAGGAGGAAATTTGAGTCCGCTCTTCAGGCTCCAGTGCTAAGCCTCTTCCTTCTGCCAGGTCATGGCAGAATATGGACTTAGGCATTATAAAGCTGCTTCAAGGACCGAGGAGAGTGGTTGGTACTGACTGACTTGATTGCTCCCAGCATCCAAGAAGATCTCTAGTTTCACATTATAGCTTTCGGGCATTAGCCCAGGAGGCACAGTTGAGGGTCTGAAGTACTTTCACCTAAGGCCCGGCTGCTGAGTCTGTGAGGAAATGAGGGCATCTCAGAAGAAGGCTAGTTTTCAGGGTTGCACAGAGGTAGAACGGCTCCCAGAAGACTGGGGTAAAATTTCCTGGGAATGAGGACATTTCTGAGGAAAGAGAAGGGCAATTCTGGTGACTATAAGTTGCTTTAGTATAAGTGGAGGAATTGATCTATGTTTAAATGCTTAGATGTAAGAATATATTCTTAGTGCTGAATCCACGTTTTCCTTGAAAGAGGGTAGATACACTTAACTAAGGAGACATTTTAAATGCATATTGAGGATTCAGAGGCTGTCACTGATAAAATTTAAGAAGGAAAACGAATGGGCCAGGTGCAGTGGCTCATACCTGGCACTTTAGGAGGTTAAGGCAGGTGGATCACCTGAGGTCAGGAGTTTGAGGCCATCCTGGCCAAGATGGTGAAACCCCATCTCTACTAAAAATACACACCTGGCTAATTTTTTATATTTTTAGTAGAGATGGAGTTTCACCATTTTGGCCAGGCTGGTCTTGAACTCTTGACCTCGTGATCCACCTGCCTTGACCTCCCAAAGTGCTGGAATCACAGGCATGAGCTACTGTGCCCGGCTCATTTGGCTGTCTTCTTAGAGCTAGCCTGTGAGACCTTCAAGAAAGCCTGTCAGGATTTTTCATAATCCTACCTCCAGCCAAAGAGGGGGCAGTTTGGAAATTTCTTTCTTAATGGAAGCCCTGGAAGATTTATAGCTAGCAGGCAATCACAGGCTTCTAGATGAGTACACCTGCCTTTTGCTTCCTTTTACATCATGTGGCCCACTTCCAGGTTTCAAAAAGTGTAACAGCATCAGGGGTAGACTCACTTCCTGTTGTGATTAACTTTGAGAATGAGGGGGCAAAGTGGGGAAGTAGCAGTGGATGGGAGGGTGGGTGCCTGAGGGAGTGTCCAATGGTTCTAAGCCTCTGGAAGTATCTTTGCCAATAAGGACTCAGAAAAAGGAGTGTGTGTGTGTGTGTGTGTGTGTGTGTGTGTATGTGTGCATGTGTGCGTGTGTGCGCGCGCTTGCACAGGCAGAGCTATGGGAACAGGAAAACTCAGCACCACCCTGAGGCTTTCCCCAGGGACTGGCATTCATTGCCAGGCATACTGGTTGGGAAGAAGTGCCCTAGATTTTGATCTAGAAGAGATTCAACAAGACCCAAAGCCCAGGCACTTAGGATTTCACCAGGTGATAAATTATAAAGTAGCTGACTGGTTTGTGGTAAACAGTTGCTCAATGCCCTTTTAGTTTCTCAGTGGTAACAAAGTATATCTCATGAAGATCTTACATTAAAGATTTAGGGATTCCAGTTAGGATATTTAAAACCTTTGCCAGATAGGAGATGGTGTCAGATACCTCACATCAAATTTGTGCATCTCACAGTTGGGCATTGAGATTTTTAAAAGAGCAACTTGTGAGTGGAAAATTGTTACAGGAAAATCCAATCAACTTAATTTAAATGGCATAAATGATGATTTGAGCTCATTATTGTCAGAACTTGGGCTGGTGTTTCTAAAATGAAACTACAGAGTTTCTTTAAATGGGTTCATCAGGTTAGGATTCAGTTGTCAAGAGAGATCAACGATTTGTGTGAATTCACAGTCTTCTCAGCTTACCTGGTAGCCAAGGGATAATATTTCACAATTAGGGATGAATTGCATTTATATTCTTTTTCTTTATAGCTCACTCAGGATGTTTACAGGATGAAGGAATTGAGTCTTACGGCAACAAAGTCCATTTCTTCACAATGGACTGTAAGTGCAGACTTATGTAATTAATTTGTAAACCTTTGTATCTTTTTAAAGTATCATCCTATCCCCAAAGCCTAGCACAGGTTTTGTTGACTAGGTTAAATGACTGAATCAGTGAATGACTGAATAAATGAAAAATAGAGTTTGCAGTTCAGGAAAAAAAGAACACGGGAGTGCAGGGGTATTTAAAAAATGCTAGTCGTGAAATTACTATTATTGCCAATTCCTGTTTGTGTTTATGAATCCTGAGGAATTTTAGAGTGCATTACCAATCATTTGCATCCCATCACTCTAGCGAAGGGAGGAACAAATGAATCCTGAATGTAAACCTTTTACCTTAAAAATTGAAAACCTATGTTTCTCCAGTGATTTGTCAGCAGTAGCTATTAATATTAAAATCACTAACCTATACACATACCTTTCAGAAATGGGCTCCAGGCTTATAAAACACGTGGCTGTAACATTGACAGAGCAAGAATCTTTGGCCTCTGAATAAGCTCTCGGGCCTTCATGTCTGTGATGATTTGCTGTAGAAATCAGGCTGTTTTTCTGAGGGTCTATCCCAGTCTCTCTAGTTGTGGAAGTGGTGGTTCTTCTACCACAAAGTCGTCTGAGGTAATATTTCCACACAGTAATTTTTAGCAAAAAGAAAATGCTTAATGGCTCTCCCAGGTGGCACCAGATTCCTTGTGGGAACAAGAATGGCTGGAATCAAAGGTTGAGCATAGAGAAAACTTTTCTCTTTGTGGCGCGAGGACAAGTGTTGGCAGCCTCTTGGACTGAATAGTTGGACTTCATCCTTTGCACTCGTGTTGTCCTCTACCCCCAGTCCTCTCCTGGCTTTAAGCAATCTGGTCTAAAAGAACGACTTCGATTTCTACCCTTTAAATAGGTCCTTATTTAATGGCACTATAGCCAAGGAAGAGAGGAGGAACAGGATTGGAGCAGGGGTGAGACTCACAGGCACCCTGAGGGGGAAACCAGACGTGAACATCCCACACATAGCCGCTTTGCATATGGACAGACCGGATATCCTTGTGTGCTTCTTTCCATAGTGCTGTCTGGGCCATTAAGAATCACATTGACTCATAGTTCCGGTTTTCAGTTCAGCTTCTAGGAATGCATGATTTCACACCTTGTGGAGGTAGAACGCTGCGTCACTGATCAGGACACAGCTATCTGGCAACCTCAGCCTTTATGGAACTCAGCGGGCTGTGAGGAAGTCAGTTACCATGTATCTAAAAAGCCCACACGCATCCTCTTTAGCCCTTGTTTGTCTGAAAACCTCAATTTTAGAATTTAATACATTCCCCTGGAATATCAAATAACTATATTTGTAAATGTAAATTTTTGCAGTCAGTTCTTAAAGTTTGATGAGGAATAGGGTATTTACATAATCTCTAAGTATCTCCCCACAAATCACTTTGCATTGATAAGAGGAAAAATTACACAGTGCGGAAATTGGACAATACTTAACCAAATGATAAAAATGAATGTCACCTACAAATATCATGTACCTCTGGTCATCATACCCTGAGAAGGACATAAAATTATTTGCCTAGAATTCGAGCCAAAAATGTAAAAGATGAATCTAATTATGACAAATATCAGACAAACTCAAATGGAGGGAAATTCTATAAAATAACTTGCCTGAACTGTTAAAATGTCACTATCATAAAAAACAAAGGAAAACTCATGCCGATAATCCCAGCACTTTTAAAGGCCATGGCAGGAAAGTCACTTGAGCTTAGGAGGTCAAGACCAACCTGGGCAACATAGTGAGATCTCATCTCTACTAAAATTCAAAAAAATTAGTCAGGCATGGTAGTGCACACCTTAGTCCCAGCTACTTGGGGGCTGAGGAAGGAGGATCGCTTGAGCCCAGGAGGTCAAGGCTGCAGTGAGCCCAGATCACACTACTGTACTCCAGCCTGGGCAACAAGAGCAAGACCCTGTCTCAAAAAAATGATAAAAATTTTAAACGCCAGGCTCAATAGCTCACACCTGTAATCCCAGCACTTTGGGAGACTGAGGCGGGCACATCACTTGAAATCAGGAGTTTGAGACAGGCCTGGTCAACATGGCAAAACCCTGTCTATACTAAAAAAATATAAAAATTAGCCGGGCGTGGTGGCACGTGCCTATAGTCCCAGCTACTCAGGAGGCTGAGGCAGGAGAATCGCTTGAACCAGGAGGTGGAGGTGGCAATGTGCTGAGATCATGCCATTGCACTCCAGCTTGGGTGACAGAGCAGGACTCTGTCTCAGAAAAAAAAAAAAAAATGTCTGACAACTAAATGTGGTACATGATCCTGCACCAGGGGAAAAATTAAGTCATAAAGGACTTTATTTGAATAATAAAATTAGAATGTTGACTTAGATAAAAAGTAATCTATCAGTGTTAAATTTCCCGAGATTGTTATTTCTGCTGTGGTTAATATAAGAAAATGTCCTCACTGAAATATTCAGGAGTAAAAGGGTATAATGTATACAACTTACTTTTAAATGTTTTAGGGGAAAAAAAAACCTGTGTGTGTCTGTGTGTGTGTGTGTGTGTGTGTGTGTGTGTGTGTGTCTTAGAGAAAGAGAGAGGAGCCAGAGGAAGAGCAAGCATGACAAAATGTTACAAACTGATAAAGTTACTGGGAAACTAAACTTCAGGTAAAGAGTATATGAATTCTTCGTATATTTTTGTAACTTATGTTGAAATTATTTCAAAATAGATGGTTTAAACAACCCTATTTGCATTATCCTACACTCAAACACAAAACAAACAACCCAATTGTCTCCTTTACTCTAGGAAGGATCAACAATTACTGAAAAGACCGGGAAGAGGTCTCCGTCCCCTCTGCCCCTCACCCTTGCTCCAGTTGATGTGGACGGTGCCTGCAGAGAGACACCTACCAGCATGTCCCGACTGCGTTTCAGCGGCAGTTAGGCCCAGGGAACTGCTGGGCAAATGAGCTGTTCTCCCCAGGCCTTAATGCTGGCCTATGTTTGTAAGAGTCCAGCTCTGCCCTGCAGAGCCAAGAATTTTCTGAGCAACAGTAATGGTGGCCGCAAATTGAGGTCAGTAGGAAAACAGATCTGTTTTGGTTTGTAATGTGCACACAATTTGGTGAGTGAACAGAAAAGTATGTACCCCAGTGAAGGGACGGCCTGTGAACCCTGGGTTTGGTTCTGAATATCCTTATGATGCCCAGCATAGGAAACAGGAAGCATCAGTTAAAATGGGAAATTGCTGTGGGCTGGATTACTGTAATTCCTCGTCTTACTTATGGAGCAGGAACTTTATCCACAGTGTGACGTCTCTTGCTTTTCTCTGCCTTGATAATTTTGCCCTTTCTTTAGGGTGGTGCATTGCCAAGCTGAGAGGCTTTTAGGCTGGAATTGCTACCTTTTAGTATGCTTAGAAATTGTGTTTTGAAAGAGCTGTTTGTTTTTTCCGTCTCTTTAGATTAAAAGCAGTCTAGCCCCACTGCTGGTTCTGGTTCCCTCCTCCTGCCCGCTCTTTAGGTCTAAGTAGGCGAGATTGAGCACACAGAGGGCCTTACAGCTCAGCTTAATAATAACTCCGCAATAAATGACGTAACCATTATCATGCTAGACGGATACACAGAGGTAAGTTCTCCAAAGCAGATAAGCCTGATCAGAAATTTGCGCATCAGTCCCTCCCGGTCTCTGCTGCTCCTTTGGGGTCCGCTGAAGGAGAAGGGGAATTTTGCCAGCCTTTCCCCACTGCAACAGATAATTATACCTGCTCTCCGCCTTCCTCGCAGAGTTGTTCTGGGACTCGCCTGGGATGATTAACGGCTAAGTAGTGAAACACTGGAAGCAATTGCGAGGTGGCGTTTATTTTCTCTCACTGGATGGGGATCTGACTACAGTAGTTGGGCCCTTTCCCTCTGGAAGGAAGACAGTTTTTCTGCATGACCTGGGCTGCACCCTCTGATGGAGATTCCATCTTGGCTGCCTGTTTCCTGTCTCCAGTGCCAAGTACTCAGCCTTGCCTTCCCGGGCCTCCTTCCGTCAGCTCTAGTTTTCCTGCTTAACCGAGGCTACCATTTCCTCATCACAGATCCCCCTTTCTAGTCCAGTTGGTCTCTTTAGGGCTTCGCACGTGGTGAAAAGCTCAGTGCAAACACAAGCGATACTGCTCTCCTCGTCCGTGATTTTGCTCTCCTTGTTTCCCTCTCAGGAATGCCCTTTTCCCCCCTCCTTTCTCCCAATTCAGGGCTGAAACTTTTTTCAGTCCTAACTCAAGTCTGATCTCCCTGAAGCCTCCTAGGATGACTCAACTTTTAGTGATTTTGTTTCATTCATTACTTTATTGAATAGGCATTTGTGTGCATGGCTCTTTATTAGGACAAGGAGAGTTCAGAGATGAGGCATGCCCCATTTTCAAGTCACTTACAGTTGAGAAAGAAAGGGAGAGGAGATTTAAATAAGCCATCAGTGGGGGGTCAGAGGACAGATTACCAATAATTTGGTAACTTGCAGGCGTTGAAGAGATGGCATTTGCATCGGGTCTTCAAGGATGGTAGATTGAACATGCAAGACATTTAGTCCAGGTAGTGAGAACGTCATGGACCAAGACACAGAGGTTGATGGTCCATGCAAAGAGCCTCAGGTGGACTGGCAGCAGGAGCATGGAGCATTGTGGGAAATAACACTGGCAAGGTGAAGGAATTTGAACCTTGCTGACTAGTAGGGAGGAACTCCCCTTGGGGGGCAAGGGAAACCCTGTCTGTTAGGAAGGGTCAAAGCCACCATCCTGTGGGGGCTGAGAACGACAGAGGCAAGGGATCCAAGGAGACCTGTGTTCTCCCCTGAGTTCCTGTGGCTGCCAATGAAAATTGGGAGTGAGAGGGCAAAGATACTGGCATTTCCAGGACATTTTGTGGTATATGGCATAACGTGACCAAGCATAGCTATCCCTCGCTATCCAGAGCTGTTTATTTCCAAGTTCAATGGTGTTTGGGTAGGACGTTTGGAAATAAGGAATGCTGCTTTGTCCAAATCTATTTGGGGTAGGAAGTAATGAGGTTCCATGTAAGAGGTGATTTATCAAAAATTTTATACAGATCTATTTTGTTCCTGAGTTTGGAGCTCGGAGAAAGAGGGGTATCTGCCGTTGAAGCAGCTGGCCCAGGGAAATCTGAAAGACCTTAAAGGGGCATGATCATTAGATAGAATTCGCACTAAGTTGTTTCAGACTCCGTTTGTCACCAAAAGCTTGTCTAGTTGTTTAACATAAGCAGGGGTGATGTAAAATGTTTCATTATTTAACAGCACGTACACTGACCAACCAGGGTAGACGCCAGCCAATGGGACACACCAGAATAGATGATCTTTCCAGTGGAAACTGAGTATCAGTTCTGTGTATGTGTCAGGCCTTCTATTTTGTTTGAGACAGGATCTTGCTCTGTTGCCCAGGCTGGAATGCAGTGGTGCAGTCACAGCTCACTGCAGCTTTGACTTCCCAAGCTCAAGCAGTTCTCCACCTCAGCCTCCCAAGTAGCACGGACCACAGGCCTTCACCACCATGCCTGGATAATTTTTCTATTTTTAGTAGAGACAGGGTTTCACCATGTTTCCCAGGCTGGTCTCTAACTCCTGGGCTCAAATGATCCGCCCACCTCTGGCTCCCAAAGTACTGGGATTATAGGTGTGAGCCACCATACCTGGCCATGTGTCAGGGGTTTTTGTTTTGTGTTTTGTTTTTGCTAAATCAGATGAAAAATTTTTTGAGGGCTTCATTTATTTTTTCTAAATTCACTGTGATGCCTAAAACAATACTGTGTATATGTTCGGGGCTTAATATTTTAGATTTAGCTGAATTTCATTAGCTTTATACGTATTTTTTAATTTCACAAATTTTTTTTTTCCTATTTTTAGAGTGAGTCTCACTCTGTTGCCCAGGCTAGAGTGCAGTGGTGTGATCTTGGCTCACTGCAATCTGTCCCTCCCAGGTTCAAGCGATTCTCCTGCCTCTCTTTCCCGAGCAGCTGGAATTATAGGTGCTGGCTACCACGTCCGGCTAATTTTTGTATTTTTAGTGAAGGTGGGGTTTCACCATGTTATCCAGGCTTGTCTCAAACTCCTGACCTCAGGTAAATAATAATGCCAACCTTGCAAATTGTTGGGACAGTTAAACGAGGTAATATATGTAAAGCGCTTAGAATGTTGCTTGGCAGAAAGTGAACTGTCAATAAACTTCACTGCGAGGGGGTTTCATTCTAAGCCATTGTGCCTTCCATCTGGTAGATTGGGATAACTGTCCACTGCCCTTCTTTTCCTAGCAGAATAAAAAGGGTGCCTTGCTAAATTCTCAGTTGTTTTCTCCCATCACAGTGCAGACTTATTCCTCACCTGTGGTGTTTGTACCATTGGTATCCCATGCCTTCCTGCGCAACTCCAGAAAAGGGGCTTTCCCAGCCCAGCAAACAGGACAGTATAAACAGTTTATGAGCCGAGGCCTCCCTTTTGTCTACAAACTCCCATTTGCCTGCCACCTCCAATCCTATAGGATAGATCCCCACGACACTTGACACGTGTTCAACTCTCAAGCTCTGGCTTGTAGAAATTCAGTCTCTTCCTTGCCTGTGTGGATGGCTGAAGTAGTAGGTAGTTGGCTATGTTCAGATGAGAAAAGACCCCCTAAATGGGTGAACCCATGCTCATTTTGCGGTCTTGTTTGTAGCTGTAGTACTGTCGCAATTCAGTTGAGATTTTCATCACACTGGTCAGGAAATTCATAGTGAAGGTTACTACAGCAACCTTCACTCTGCTCTGGAAAGCATAGCCCTTACAATGGGGCCTTTCAGAGGCTGGCCCTGAAGCCGGGCAGTGATTCAGTCTATTCAAAACACAATGGGGCAAACCAGAATAGAAAGGAACCGCACGTTGTTTTCGGCCTCCCATTGCCATCTGTAGCCTTTCATATTGTTGTCCGTCCTTGTGGTCAACATGAGTTTTCGTTTCTCTGGTAACGCGCTTTAAATTTAAGAACTCATATGCCCGCCATCAAAGTACATTTCACGGGAGTTGTGAATAGTCATCATAATTCTGTAGTGATGTACAAACTCACAGTCAGAAGATGCTGCAGAAACACATTTAAACAAAGGTGGATTCAGACTTCATTTGGAGACAAGGGAAATACACATTGGGTAGGTTTAAAAATATTCAAACCACTCTTCACAACTCATCTCCCAGGTTTCTGGGATTTTGCCTTGAAATACTGTAAAACTATCATGGATTTTTTTCCTTTAAAAAATGAAATCTTTAGGCTGGGCACAGTGGCTCACACCTGTAATCCTAGCACTTTGGGAGTCCGAGGTGGGTGGATCACCTGAGGTCAGGAGTTCAAGACCAGCCTGGCCAACATGGTGAAACCCCATGTTTAAAAAAGAAAAAAAAAAAATCTTTAAATGACCAATAAAATAAAATCACCTGTTGCCTTTATCCACAGCCACTCAAAACAAATTCACTCACCAAACAAAATTTACTTAACAATAGGAAATGAATGGTTGACTTACATTTTTAAGTCCAGAGAATGTTGGGTAGGTTTTTAAAAGCTGAATTTAGCTATTTAGCATGTGAACTGCAGTTATACCAAGCAAAAAAGCTGTGGTTTCCTTAGAATGGAAGTTGGAAGGAAACTTTTTTTTCTTATTTTGTTTCCTTTAGAGCATGTATGGTGTTTTATTTATTCATGCTGCTTGCCCTGTGATCAAACAACTTTTCTTTGTTGTATATTTAGATCTCTAGGGTTGTTTTGTTTCCTTCCCTTCTTTAATGTTTCCCTCATGTTTAATTTAAATCATTTGCTTTTTATCTTCCTCGGCATTTCAAGCTTTTCTCAGTTTGTTAACCTCTGTTCTCTCTATCTGTTTGGTGTTTTTTTTTTTTTTTTGTATTTTTAGTAGAGACGGGCTTTCACCATGTTGGCCAAGCTGGTCTTGAACTCCTGATCTCAGGTGATCTGCCTGCCTCCCAAAAGTGCTGGGACTACAGGCGTGAGCCACGGCGCCTGGCCACGTTTGTTCTCTTCTTGCTGCACTGAATTTTTTAAATAAATAAAATAATCGAAATATGCTTTTTTTTCTGTTAAGTGCAAAGCTAGCAGCTACTTTTGTATCTTAAACGAACAAACCTCCGACAAACAATTGATGAAACCTTTTCCTTTTACCTGCAATGAACTCGAATTGACATGTAGTCACACCCAGGTATCTTTGGGTGTCAGTTATTTGATTAGTAGGTAATACTGTGTTTTTGGCCCAACTCTAAGGAAAGAAAGGGGTCACAGACCAGCAAAGAATATCAGGACTGCTGGTGCTGCTTTTCTTCATATTTTGGGTCTCTAGGTTCAGGTGGAAAGATTTTTGTGCACTTGGGAGCAGAGTATAGTATACATCCTTTCAGCATTTTTGCAACCAGCAACCACGCAAATGTTTTTGCAAGTTATACTTGTGGTCTCACTGGTAGTTTGAGAGCACAATGTTCTGTTTGAGGTGGTGATGTTGACTTCTAGTTTCTATTCACTGTCCTGCCCCAGATAGAGTACGCTGTTTCATATGTAACTGTGTGAGCACACTCTTTTCTACCTAATGAGGAGAGCAGGTATCAGTTGGTCTCTGTTCCGTGCATAAAATGATTTTTACTATTACTGCTTTGAAATAATTTGTGTGTTTATCCCAGCGCCTTTGAGTCTCATTCCTGTCTGTACAGCAAGGGAGTGCAGCATGTACTATCAGCTCTGACTTTGCAGGCTTGAGAGTGGTATGCTGTCTGACTTTGAATACTATGTAAAAAATTTCTCCAGTGGGTCCCTAGCTGGAACTGTTTGGGCAGTGGATGTCTATCTTAACTACTTTTTCTGAGTGAGGAGTTCTGTGAGGTTGTTTTTTAACATATTCGAGCTGCCTGATTGTGCTAAGAGGCACCTTTGTCGCAAAAGATAGTCACTATCTATTCCCCGTGCAAAATTATTGAAGAAGCCTGCTCTTACTGAATACCCGGTGTGGGGAGTCTGACTTTGAAGCTGGGTACCAGGCATGCGTTCAAGGAGACAAGGCAGAGGCCCAAAGATGTCTCAGGGTGGCCCCAGAGCTCTGATCTCGGCTTCCCTGAGGCATCACCTGTGCCCATTCTCCAAGAGTCAATTATTCAGGGTACCAAAAACGTTCCTCTGTTTAGAAAGGGGGCTCTGTTCCATAGTGAAAGTAACACTTCATCCACTTTACCATCGTGGGACCTAAAGTCAGCTTCAAGGGCTGCATATGAAACGTGGCACTCAGAGGACATCTCCCTTGAGATATTTTCACCGAGCGGGGAATCCATTTCTTCTGTCTTCTACCATAGCCTTAATGGAAGCTGTCAAGTTTCGAAAGCCACCAAACCAGTACAAATCTGGATTCCATGACACACACACACACTCACCAATTTTTTCGTCTGTTAAATGGGGATCACAGTACTCCCTGTTTCTGGAATTCTTTTGAAACCAAATGAAACAATGTGTGCAAAGCACCTAACATAGCACTGGGCACATAGTAAGTGGTCAAGAAAAGTGATGCTCGTTCCCTTTCCACAAACATTATGTGGCACACATCTTGATGTGGGTTGCCCTTTTGGTGCCATATTATATTTCACAGAATACAAGAAGAAGCAAGTATTCCTGGAGAAGGAAATCCAAAACTTTCCTTGGATTTTCTAGGGAGTTGTGAGTTTTAAGCTGGTGTGACCCAGCCATGCTCATGATCACATCAGACACGGTCAGCTTGTGTTGTACTTTCAGTTTTAGTGATTCTGGCAGGAGAGAGTTACCACTGGAAGGAACACCTTGAAATGCTACAGCCAGAGGTCTCTAGCTAGATGACAGCTTTCTAATTTCTGCTGGTATTGCCTCTCAACTTCTGGACATTGCCTTTCTCCTTTCCACCTGTCTTGTTGTTAGATTTCAAGCCAATGCCTTAGCTCTTACTTTGTCCCCATAAACAGAGGCCTGTGTCTTGGGTGGAAGACAAGGGGTTCTAGGAAAGAAATCTCCAAAGTGGGGTCTGTGTACTTTTGTGTGCAAGGTAACTCACTGGCAGGAAAATGCTAAAGCCTAATTTGTATTTATCTTTATATTAAAAACTAAGATGAAATTAAGCTGCTCCCATATTTCATATTTGGATAGACTCCAGTCTTCTCGTGCAGTTTGATTGCCAGAGGGTCAAGGCTGACAAAGAGTATTATGTATTATTTGAGAGATTCAAATTATTTAAATGCCTGCACTCAGCTGATTATTTTATGGTAAGTATCCAAAATAGTGCCTTATTTTTCTTCCGAGAAACAAGAAACTTTCGGTGCAGGTTTGCTCCGGAAGGAGAGAGCTGCACGGTGCTGGGCTGGGAGTCATAAGCCCCGAGGTGTAGTCCTGGTTGCAGTTCAGGATGGCCGCCTAGATACGTCCTTTCACCTCTCTGGCCCTCAGGTCCCTCATCTGTAAAGAGTTTTGGACTGCTTAATAGATAGGCCAGGGCCCTTCCAGCTATAGTATTTTAGGGTTCTGAATGTGAATATAGAAATATTTTGTTCCTTTCTTACCCCTCCCCCTTTGTTATTTGTTTAAGCACCTTAATTTTTTGCCTACAAGGTATCAGTCTGCTGCTCAAAGGGTCTTCGTCACTGGCTTCCATATTGGTTAGCCTGCTGAACTCCCTATGTGTCTTCTCTGCAGCTGCTGTCTGTCTTCCACTTTTCTTTGGCAGATTCCCATTCTCAGAGAGTCCCATAGTCAAGTGTCTCATATTTACTGTGTCCAGTTACACATCACTCGAGCATTAGGAAATTTTAACAGTTCTATATTTTTTAGTTGAATCCTGTGTCTGCCATTATCTTCCTGTGAGCACCACACTGTTTGAGTGGTGATGTTGACTTCTATTTTCTATTTACTGTCCTGCCCCAAATCTAGCACACTGTTAGCCAGATGAGATGACAGTACTCAGTGTCTTTCTTGAAACATCATACATCCAATTAGAGCTGTATTACTGGCTACCAGTATCCCAGTTCACTTATTAACAACTAGTGCAAAACTTTACTTAGCTGGTCCTGTGAGCTAGGGGAATATGAACCCCTCTATGCATTATCTCGTGTGATGCCCTCAAAAGTGCTGAATAGGACTGGGTACGCAGCTCACACCTACCTGTAATCTCAACACTTTGGGAGGCCAAGGCAGGAGGATTGCTTGAACCCAGGAGTTTGACACCAGCCTAAGCAACATAGTGAGGCCCCATCCCTACAAAAAATGAAAAATTAGCCCAACGTGGTGGCACACAGCTGTAGTCCCAGCTACTCGGGAAGCCAAGGCAGAAGGATCACTTGAGCCCAGGAGGTCCAGGCTGCGGTGAGCTGTGATTGCACCAACTGAACTCCAGCCTGGGTGACAGAGTGAAACCCTGTCTCAGAAAAGAAAAGAAAGATTAATTTTTAAAAGTAATAGAGTTATTTGTCTAACGTTTGGTGAGTCGATGAGTGACAGTGATAGCAGTAGTGGAGTTTAGTGAAGGAACAACTGTTTGCAAAGTGACAACTGTAAGGAGTGCCTCCACTCACCATGCAGTTCAAAACCCATCAGAAACTTGGCAAGCTCGCTGAGCGCCTTCACGCCACATCATTGATTGCCCTGTATTTGTATGACTGTCATCTACTTGACAAGTTTTTTTTTTTTTTAAGCCAGTCTAGTTTAGCAGTGGGGGGTTGTATACCAGCTTTAGTGACACTAATATTAATAAGTTCTGATGACCCCCTACCATTGGACCGGCCACAAGTTTTTATTTGGCAATAATTTATCATCGCTAAGTCATTCATTTTCTGTTCCACTCCTTCTGGTTCAGAGTTGCAGGTGGCTAGAGTCTATCCCAGCAGCTCAGAGAACATGGCAGGAGCCAGGCCTGGACGGGACACCATCCCACGTTAGGATGCCACACACTCCCCACACTCACTCGGACTGGGGCCATGTCAGCACCCCAATTCACTCAATGCACATGTCTTTGGGATGTGGGAGGAAACCCTCACAGGCACAGGGAAACATGTAGACTCCTCCCTGGCTGGACCAGGAATCCGTTTTTCTTCCTCATTAACATTATCACAAAATACATCATTCAAGGACCTGCTGTATTGGCTTGCTGTTGAAGCTTTAATAGAGATCTAAGCTGATCAAAGGAAGGCAGAGTCTACTTGTTTGTGGCCACCCTAGAAGCGCACAACAGTGAAGGTCCTGGTAAGATCAGCGAAGCTGTGCTGATCTTCCAAATTGGTTTTCATTGCAAATTCATTCCAGAGCTTGCTGATTGAACTTGGGGCTGGGGAGATGACAGCAAGTGCCGGTAGCCCTTGGAAAGTCCGTAGGGAAGGACACATAAATCGAAGATAAGTCTCCTGGTTCTGCTGCAGTGCTTGCCTTCTGCAAAATGGGCTTGCAGTTCGGGTGTGGCTTCTGAGAGACAAGCCCATAGCAGGGCCATTAGAAGACAGCACCTCCCTTCATGTCTATTCTAGGGCTTTTTTTTTTTTTTTGAGACAGAGTTTCGCTCTTGTTGCCCAGGCTGGAGTGCGATGGCACAATCTTGGCTCACCACAACCTCTGCCTCCCAGGTTGAAGGGATTATCCTGCCTCAGCCTCCCTCGACTAGCTGAGATTACAGGCATGTGCCACCATGCCTGGCTAATTTTGTATTTTTAGTAGAGACGGGGTTTCTCCATATTGGTCAGGCTAGTCTCGAACTCCTGACCTCAGGTAATTGCCCACTTCGGCCTCCCAAAGTGCTGGGATTACAGGGGTAAGCCCAGCCCTCCTAGAGCTTTTAGCTGAATTATCAAGCTGGTTCTTAATTTCCTCCTCCTTTTCTAAATTTCTCAAGCCCAACCCTGTTTTTATCCCACTCGTAAAGTCCAAGGTGTGGGTCAGAAGACGTGGCAGGACAGCCCTGCGTCCTCTGTCAGGTGATGGGAGGGAGTGAGAGGTTGAACCTGGTGTTTATGTTCACACATTGAGCTGCCCTGAGCCTGCAGGACCCTTGGTGACACTGATCTGCCATGTGGATTAGTGGCTGCTCTTTTGGCTTCTCCCTGAGATATGTGCCAACAGGACTCTCCTCTTCGCCACCCATCAGCCAGCTGTGGTCTGAAATTTCTGTTTGTAAACATGTCTCATTTTTACCCTAAAGGCCTCTAGACCAGTGCCCTTATGGCTACATTTTGCCCCAAAAGGGACATGGTGCCATTGTGCCACAGATCAGGCCAGATCAGGCTAGCTAACAGTCCAGAAGTGACCATGCCAGAAACAGGCATTTCTCACTTCTGTGTCTGGTTCAGCATTGGCCAGTGGTGGTTGTGTTCAGGGAACGCTCCTTGCCTCTGAGCTTGGCTTCTTCATGGACTCTGTATCCTATAGCAAACCCACAACAAAGCCTGTGCCCACATCAAGACACCCCGACCACATCCAGACCCTTCCTCCACTTAGCACATCCCGACACAGTCCCCCTAAGTGAGAGATGATACAGCAACACCTTACCTGTGTCACCACTACTTAAAATCCAAGTTTTTCCACATTGGGTTTTAAAAGAAAGAGATGAGAAAATAATTTCATCAGTCTTCTAACACTTTTAAAAATTGAGTTCTTACTCAGATAGGCCCAAACATTTTTCGGAAAAATAAGATAATCTGAGAAAACCATAACATGTGAGTAGCTGGTTAACACATCAGCCTACCTCCACCATGTTGCAGGGCTTATAAATAATGCATATTTTGCAGTCGGTATAGGAGAGATTCTTCGAAGGATGTGAAGTCCCGACTTTTTGTCAGGTTGATGTCAACTCTGCCGAAGCCTGCTGATAACTCTTTGCATATTATTCTTTTTCTCAGAATAACATTTAATGGTGCTGAGCGATAGTTTATGTTATGTCACAAGAAATGGTTCACTTACCTCTCTGTCTTTATTTATATTTCAACCAATAGCATGAACATGAGCCGTGGCCGATGGTATTTCTAGCTGGTCTCCCTGCCTCGTTACCTTGGCTTCGTAATTCAATTAGAAAACATACTGAGCAGCCACTACTTCAGACACTATCATTTTCAAACCAAAAATTAGGACTAATAGTCTGGTAGGATTGTTGACTTGTGAATCTATTAGGTCGGTGCCATTAATGGCAAAAAGCACAATTACTTTTGCACTGACCTGTATTATTAATAAAAAAATCTTATCAATGAACATGCGAATACTAATTTGGTATGCATTTAATAGACTGACTCAATTTTGTCTTTTGTTTAAAGTTTTTTTTCACTTTTAAAAAAATTTATTTCAGCTAATTAAATTTTCTTCCTTCCTTCCCCTCCCCTCTCCTCCCCTACCCACCCCACACCAACCCAACCCTTATTCCCATCCTTTCAGGAGTTCTCTACTGAAAATACAAAAAAAATGAGCTGCGCGTGGTGATGGGTGCCTCCTATGATCCCAGCTACTCAGGAGGCTAAGGCAGAAGAATCACTTTAATTGGTGGGCGGAGGTTGCAGTGAGCCAAGACTGTGTCATCACACTCCAGCCTGGGCAACAGAGTGAGACTCGGTCTTTTTAAAAACAAGAAAATTTAAAAAAAAGATGGTGTCTTGCTATGTTGCCCAGGCTGGTCTCAAACCTCTTGCCTTAAGTGACCTTTCTGCCTCAGCCTCCACTGGGATTAAGGACATGAACCACCGTAAGATTGCTTTAACTGTAAAGAATACAATTCTGTGAAACTGACTTTGCCCAAGGCACAGAGGCATGTGAGAGTCTGTTGATTTTAATCAACCACTAGATTAGGAAGAAAAGTTGCATTCTTGAATGTCTAAGAGCTTTGCACTTAAAAACAAGAGTGATAATGGGGGAGCTCTCTTAAGGGACTGTTAAATGCTTAATGTATATTGCATGTTAGCAGAGCCACAGCTGAAAAGACAGAGTCTAACATCGGTGTGTCTCTTTCACCATTTGTTTGATTAAAATATAAACAGAGCAGAAGTGAAATGAGCATTTGTCCTATTAAGGAATCTCAACCATTTGATTCATACTATTCTGTAGCTTGAAATGTCCTTATCTCACTAATGATGTGGTGAAGATTAGCCTGTCACTCACTTCTTAAAAAGTTAATCACCCAGGCTGGGTGAGATGGCTCACACCTATAATCCCAGCACTTCGGGAGGCTGAGGCAGGAGGATTGCTCAACCCCAAGAGTTTGAGACCAGCCTGGGCAACATAGTGGGACCCTGTCTCTACCAAAATGAAAAAACTTTTTTTTTGGTAGAGAAACACAGCAGGTATAGTGATGCACACCTGTAGGCTTAACTACTCAGGAAAATGAGGAGGGAGGATTACTTGAGGCCTGGAGGTTGAGGCTGTAGTGAGCCACGTTTGCACCACTGTACTCCAGCCTAGGTGACAGAGTGAGACCCTGTCTCAAAAAAAAAAAAAAAAAAAAAAAAGGGCCAGGCATGGTGGCACACGCCTGTAATACCAGCACTTTGGGAGGCCAAGGAGGGTGTAGAACACGAGGTCAGGATATCAAGACCATCCTGGCCAATATGGTGAAACCCTGTCTCTACTAAAAATACAAAAATTAGCTGGGTGTGGTGGTACACACCTGTAGTCCCAGCTACTTGAGAGCCTGAGGTAAGAGAATTGCTTGAACCCGGAAGGTGGAGGTTGCAGTGAGCTGAGATCACGCCACTGCACTCCAGCCTGACAACAGAGTGAGACTCCATCTCAAAAAAAAAAAAAAAAGTAATCATCCAGCCCCAAGTGTCTATTACTCTTAACTGGACTACGTAGTTAAGAGAAGGAGAACTGTTTTTATGGGCAGTGTCTTTTCACTTTGACCTCCTGGGTTGGGGGCAAATCGGAATGCCTTGGAAACTTATTTCTTCCTTGGAGCAAACTTTGGGCCCAGGACTCCCAGTTTGCCCCATAATAGCTGCTGCCACAGTGCCACCGTGTACCTACAGCAAAGATGTCCTGAGATGAGCCAGCGTAGCCTGGAATTTGTTCACCCAGCTAGTACTGATGGGGCACTCCCATGTCCTAGGCACTGCCCTGCTGGGGTCATGGCAGGGGGCAGACATCATCTCAAGGCTGACTCCAGGGCACGGAACTTTCTCTGTCTTATGCAATGCTGTGCAGAGCCAGACTGCTCTGTGGGGTCCTAGCTGCAGGACTTTGTACCAGGTATTCTGTTTACCACATGGTACTTCTTTTTCTTCTCTATAAAAAGCATAATACAAGTACTTGGCATTATTAGGCAGATGAATGAAGTTGCTACATGACACATAGTAAACATGCAGTAAAGCAGCTACTGTGAACTTTAGAATTATTGCTGTTTAAACTGGTGTTACTTTATTGTGAGAGGCAGTAGATACGATGTTTCAGGGCAGAGATTTGGAGTAGACTGCCTGGGTTTGAGGCCCAACTGTGGGAGCTGAGCAAGTTACTTAACCTCTCTGTGCTTCTTTCAGTTTCCTGCCTCATTAAGTTGTAAGGATTAGATAAGTTATCATATATAAAATGTTAACAACAATGCTTGGTAGGTAATAAGAATTAGCTGTTATGTGAGAATAATAATAATAATGTATTTCATTCATTCAACAAATAGTTGGGGGTTGCCCATGCCATTCATCATGGCACTTGACTAGGTCTTGGGGCAGAATGGTGATTAAGACTTGGTCCCAGGGGTCAGTTTAATCAGGGAGCCAGCCTCTCAGGTAATGCTGTTTACTCAGTGCAGCCAGGGAGGAGGCTTTTAAAGAAGATCATGCCTGACCTGTGCTGGGTGAGAGTTTAGTAGGCGTAGAGTTGGGGGTGTGAGGCAGGGAGGAATTCATAGAAGAATACCCTAAGCTGGGGGACGGTGGGAATGTTGGTACTGAAGATGCCACCTCGCACATACACTGTGGCAGGAACTTCAAAGCTGGGAGAAAGCAGGGGTTAGAGATGGACAAGGACAGGTCAGGGAAGCCTCACTAAGGTTTGCACTTCAAAGGCATGCACAATTACCTTGAGGGGTTCCAAACCAAGCTTGCAAAGGCAGCCTTTGTGAGGGCTATCAGACCCCTTTGCGTGGCCTGGAGAACGGACGCCCTGAGCATCTCGGAGAGCCTGGGCTGCCTGGGAGGAATTAGGGAGAGTCTAGGACACTGTGTACCCAGATTGTTTAGGGGTGTTAAATTCTGTTTCAAATAACAGGGGCGAGTGCTTCAAAGGGGTTTTCTTTCTTTCTTTTTTTCTAAAGACAGGGTCTCACCTAGTCACCCAGGCTGCAGAGCAGTGACGCCATCACGGCTCACTGTAGCCTTGACCTCCTGCCTCAGGCTCCTGAGAGTAGCCTGGACCATGGGCATGTGCCACCACACCCAGCTAATGTTTTGATTTTGTGTAGAGATGGGGTCTCACCATGTTGCCCAGGCTGGTCTCTAACTCCTGGGCTCCAGCAGTCCTCCCCTGTTGGCCTCCCAAAGTGCTGAGATTACAGGCATGAGCCACCAAGCCCGGCATACAACACTGGTCTTCTTAGCTGTTTTTACACATTGAAGAAAGAAAACTAGCACACCAAACTGGTGATTTTATGATTATTGTGTAGGTTTAATCAAAATTATTAAGAACAGTTTATAGAGAAATGTGAAGCATAGTGCTGATGAAACATGGATAGAGGAAACTTGTTGAAATAGTTGAAAATGACTGAGGTTTAGGAAAGACTGGTATGGTGTATGTCAGAAAAGTCATGGGGGCTGGGCATGGTGGCTCGCGGCTTAATCCCAGCACTTTGAGAGGCTGTGGCGAGCAGATCACATGAGGTCAGGAGTTAGAGACAAGCCTGGCCAACATGGTGAAACCCTGTCTCTACTAAAAATACAAAAATTAGCTGAGCGTGGTGGCGCACACCTGTAGTCCCAGCTACGCGGGAGGCTGAGCCGGAGGTTGCAGTAAGCCAAGATAACGCCATTGCACTCCAGCCTGGATGACACAGCGAGACTCTGTCTCAAAAATAAAAAAAAGAAAAGTCATGGGGAAAGCCAGATATCATAGTAATCTCAGGGCAGACATATCACAGGGAGGGTGGGACACCTTCCTGCTTCACTTGGTATTAAAAAGGAAAAAACCTGTAGGTTGAAAGAGATACAAACTTGAACATGTCTTTACAAAGCAAAGAGGAAATTACGTAAAGACCTTGCTTTGCAATCTGTGGTCTGGTGATGGACGGCTTCTCTTCAGCAGCTTGTCATCCAGGACCCTTGTCCTTAACCTGTAGTGGGTTGGAGGTGGGGATGGGGAAAGGGGTGGAACTTCAAAAATTTCCAAAACACGGTCTCTAAGCCTGGGTGATCATGGTGGTCATCAGCCTCACTAGTAAAGCCACTACACAGTTCCTGACGTGAGATTAGTATTTGGTACGGTGCTTCCAGAATCATCAAAATTTTTATAGTATCTTTTCATCTACAGTATTAAATGTGATATTTGCAGTGCTTAGAAGAGTACCTGGCCCTTAGTAAATATCAGGTGCCATAATTCCTCAAACCTAAGATGATACTGTTTATAAAAGGAGCACCATTATTTTATTTACTGCATTGAAAAAAAAAAACACACACAAAACTGCACTGCCAGTTAAGCTATGACATATCATTGATGAAATACTTTTTTTTTTTTTTTTTTTTTTTTGAGACAGAGTTCCACTCTTGTTGTCCAGGCTGGAGAGCAATGATGCAATGTCAGCTCACTGTAACCTCTGCCTTCCAGGTTCAAGCAGTTTTCCTGCCTCAGCCTCCTGAATAGCTGGAATGATAGGCATGTATCATCACGCCTGGCTAATTTTGTATTTTTGGTAGAGACAGAGTTTCACCATGTTGGCCAGGCTGGTCTTAAACTCCTGACCTCAACTGATCCGCCAACCTCGGCCTCCCAAAGTGCTGGGATTACAGGCGTGAGCCACTGCACCCAGCTGATTATAAGGCATCCTAATTTCTGAATGTTAAGATGTGAAAAAAAATACATCTTAGAGTTAATGGAATACATTAACTGTTCATTTACAACATCTTATCTTTGAAGTGTGCATTGATACAGAAAATGATCCTTTTGAGATTGACATTTCAGGCAGAGAAAATAAAAGAAAGCTGTTATGTCTATTTCTTCTGGTGGCCTATTGTTAAAGAGTTTGCTATATCTGCAAGCTGGAATAGACAGCAAGAACGGAAGACTGACTTGACATGAAATCGTAAAAAATATGGAAAACAGCGGTCAGACATTTATGTATTTCATTCTGCTTTGCAACATACTTTCACATCCATTTTCCTATTTGATCTAATTTTTTTTCACAATGAAAACTGCTCTGTGTGTGTATGTTATACATACATACTCACAGTAGAAAAATAAAACCATACAAAAAGTACACTTAGAGATAACCACATTTTTTTTTTTTTTTGAGGTGGTCTCGCACTGTCACCCAGGCTGTAGTGCAGTGGCTCGATCTCGCTCACTGCAATATCCGCCTCCTGGGTTTAAGCAATTCTCCTGCCTCAGCCTCCTGAGTAGCTGAGACTACAGGCATGCGGCACCACGCCCAGCTAATTTTTTTTGTATTTTTTTTTTTTAGTAAAGACGGGTTTCACCATGTTGGCCAGGAT
Source organism: Cacajao melanocephalus (assembly GCA_963573385.1). Taxonomy (NCBI): domain Eukaryota; kingdom Metazoa; phylum Chordata; class Mammalia; order Primates; family Pitheciidae; genus Cacajao; species Cacajao melanocephalus. The sequence goes on from CAUYLG010013868.1 coordinate 25,301, forward strand.
GGTCTCGATCTCCTGACCTCGTGATCTGCCCACCTCGGCCTCCTAAAGTGCTGGGATTATCGGCGTGAGCCACCATGCCTGGCCCTAAACAACCACATTCTAACAACTGTATTTTTGCACAGAGATAGTGCATATAAATACTGTCATACATTGAATTAAAACAAAATTGGGGCTCCTTACCATCCCTTGTTATCTATCTATCCTTTCTTTCTTTCTATCTATTTATTTAGACAGAGCCTCACTCCGTTGCCCATCTATCTATCTATCTATCTATGTATTTATTTATTTAGACAGAGTCTCACTCTGTTGCTTAGGCCAGGCTGGAGTGCAGTGGCACAATCTCAGCTCACTGCAAACCCTGCTTCTCAGGTTCTAGCAATTTTCTTGCCTCAGTCTCCTGAGTAGGTGGGATTACAGGTACCCGCCAGCACACCTGACTGATTTTTGTATTTTTAGTAAAGACAGGGTTTCACCCTGTTGGCCAGGCTGGTCTCAAACACCTGACCTCAGGTGATTGGCCGGCCTCGGCCTTCCAAGTGCTGAGATTACAGGCGTCAGCCACTGTGCCTGGCCTGTTTTTATTTTTTACAAACCTTATTTTTCCTCCCTTTTCTAACTCACTCAACTAATGTTGCTAGCTTGGTGTGCACCTTCCATGCTTTGGATCATGTCATCATGTAAAACCAACTGTACCCCTGAAAGGATTGGGTGGGTGGTTTGATGGTCTTATTTGATCATCCCAATGGCCAAGGGGGCGGTGTAGTGTTATGAACCCCCTTCTGCTGAGGGGAGAGGGCAGGCCCTGTGAGGATGAGTGATTTGTGTGCACAGGGTCTTGGCTGGCAGGGCTAGTCTTCGAGAGTTATCCTTTGCTTTTCTGAGATCAGGTTGGTCATAGATACAACCTTGCAGCCTGAGACGCTCCCAGTTTATGCCTCTTGCTCCAGCTTTGTTAACAGCACTGTATTCTGCATCAAAAGTGTCCTAGGTACAATGATACATTATATCATTTGCTCTAGTGGTAGAACACTTCTCCAGTGGGGGGGTTACTCTTCTAGAAAGGTTGATTACAGACATCCCTGACTAAGAGATCATTGGACCCATGGTAGACCTGGAGCCAGTGTCTACTGTTGGACTTGAGGATGGTATTGGAAGTGAGCTGTGATATAGCAGAAAGAGCAAAGAAAAGGAAGTCACAAATCCCTGTGTCAAGTCTCAGGGAGAAAAGGAGACCACGTATGTGAAAATGCTACGCAAATACTGAATTTGGCAGGGTCACTTATATTTCAATGGATGAAACTTTGTGAATAAGCACATACTCCATATTCATCGAGTATTCCCTGCCCCCAGCCTCACATGCCAACCCCACAGAGCACTTTCCCACCCACTCCAAGCAAAGGCAACATGGTGCATTATGATCCCAGGCTTCAGTTTCTCCATTTGTAAAATAGTGCAGCAATTACAATACTTGTGTCTTGCAAGTGTTGTGAGAATTAAATGAGATTATTATGTAAAAAGCATTGGCATATATTTCTGGTTTCAGTAAATGTTAGTTCCAATTACCTAGGGGTCTAAGGGGGTGAGAGTGGTTTTTTGGCTACTGACTACCCTGGCCCCCATGCACTGTTCCACATTCAGTCCAGTAAAATGGCAGAAATGTAAAAGGTAGAATTCCAGAATGTCTTAAAATTAAAAGATCAAAGTGTAACAGGTAGTTCCTTTCCTGTTACTACTCACAGAGACAGAAAAATTCCGTTAAAAAACAAGCTCAGTTTAACTGCAGGCCAGAGTGTTACCCATTGTCCATTGTTCACTAGAAGAATATGATTTATCTGCTTCTCAGGATGATCTACTTATAACACTGGGGCATTCTAGTCCCAGGTTTTCTGAAATTAGACACTCTCCTATTGTGCTCATGGGCCAGTGAAATGGCCCAAACATAATACTCTCTTACTGTTCAGACAGCATCTTCCAAACACCCTTCAAACCTGAACATAGCACAGAATCTAGTCTTAAAACAGTCCTAGCTTTTGACTTTGAGAGCCTGATCAGTGCCCAACAGAACCCCGGAAAATGCTCAATTGTATCGATGTTTCTGTTTATTTTAAAATTTTACTAACACATGCATGTGCTAGTAAAAAATACAAACTGTGGCAGGGCATGGTGGCTCACCAAAGTGCAGGGCCTGTAATCCCAGCAATTTGGGAGGCCGAGGCGGGAGGATCACAAGGTCAGGAGAGCCAGACCATCCTGACCAACATGGTGAAACCCCGTTTCCACTAAAAATACAAAAATTAGCTGGTTGTGCTGGCATGTGCCTGTAATCTCAGCTACTCGGGAGGCTGAGACATGAGAATCGCTTGAACCGAGAGGCGGAGATTGCAGTGAGCCGAGATAGTGCCACTGCACTCCAAGCTGGCATTAGAGCAAGACTCCCTTTCAAAAAAAAAAAAAAAAGTAAACTGTACAGAAAGGTCTAAAAATGGAAAGTAAAAGTTACCCTTCTTTTAAAGCTCCAGGTTTTCTCCCCAGAGGTACCAACAAAACAATTAGAGCACACATGCCTTTTCTAAAAAATTATACAAATGCAATAATTCCATATTTATTCCACATATTGACTACTCTTTCAATGAAATAGTATCTTGAAGCTCTTTCCATGTCAGTATGTGCAAGTTCCTTTAATGGCTGCAAAGTACTCCTTGCAGACTGTGCTGTATTCTAATCAGGCCCTTAGTGATGCTTCCGTTTCCTTATTACAAACTTTGCTGCAGTGAACAATCTTGCACATGTATCTTGGCATCCTTTTGCAGGCATATCTTGAGGTACATTACTGAAAAACACAGTTGCCAGCTCAAAAAGGCTGAGACTTTGATTTTTATTTAGTTAACTGTGTTTATATATTGGTCTGTTGTCTAAAATTTCAGTACCGATTTCCAAATTGCTACCTAAAAATACTGTGCAGTATACTCTGTCTAGAAGTATGTAAGACTCTTGATGGTCACCTCCTCCCCACTGCCCTGTACGGGGCCCTTGTTGTATTCACACAACACACTTCATTGCCTCCCTTTTCTGGGCATTTGAAGGCACTTGAAGATGGTGGTTACCCAGTATATGGCTAAATCCTCCTTTCTCCCAGATGAATCAAAGAACAGTGCTCCCTGGGACACTGGTGAAGTGTTTGCAGAACTGCTGCTATGTCAGGCCAGGGCTACCCTGGGGCTGTCTCCTGGGCAGTGAAGGTGGACTTTAAGGATAGAATAATCCTGCCTGTGTGTGCTGACTCACCTTTGCTCTTCCTGGTCCCCGCCCTGGTAAACACACCAGTCAGTGAGTTCCGCCTTTAAAAAAATCAGTCAGGGAATCAGCCAGCTGAGATGCCCAGCCTCAAAGCCAAGTTCTTCCTCTCTGTGAGGGACTCTGGTGTTTGGGTGCCACCTGTTAAACGTTAGCAACAAACCAGGCTATTATGTGGATAGGGGCATACCGTACGTTTCAGAACTTGTACATGAATCAACTGCTTTTTAATAAACTCCATCATCCCTAGAAACTGAATGTGGATCTACATGTGTCTGCACTCTATCTAATGGAAATTTCCCCCTCATAATTTGGAGGAAGCGTCGAGGCTAAGAATAACTGTTCATTATTGTTATTATTACTATGTTCAAGTCTTAGCCGGCACGCCTGCCACTGCCCTCCTCCCTTTGTGCAGTGTGCCGCCCTCACAAGGAGCTGCTGGAAAATGAAATACCTTGCCGAGCGTCCACCTGTTTAAAATGGTACCGTTTTTAGTGGGGGAAGCAAAAGGGAGTTACTCAAAAATGAAGCTCACTCGAGTGTCTTGTGAGGTAGTAGCTTGACAAACAGTGCCTCTGCCCTATGCAGAGAATGACTGTCGTTGCACTGATGAGGAACCATCTCTGCTGTCCTTCTCCCGGCACACATGGCAGTCAAACCTGCCACTGCCTCTCAGCAGGGGTAGAGGAAGAAATGAGGGGCAAAACAGTGCAAAAGGTTAGTTGCTCCAGAGCCCTAATGCGTGTTCTTACAATTTTGGGCAGTCGTTTGTGTCTTAGAACAACCTTCTTTCTTTCTTTTTTTTTTTTTTTTGAGACAGAGTCTCACTCTGTCACCAGGTGCCAGGCTGGAGTGCCGTGGCACAATCTCAGCTCACTGCAACCTCCACCTCCCGGGTTCAAGCTCTCCTGCCTCAGCCTCCGGAGTAGCTGGGACTACAGGGGCACACCACCACACCTAGCTAATTTTTGTGTTTTTTGGTAGAGATGGGGTTTCACCATGTTGGCCAGGATAGTCTTGATCGCTTGAGCTCGTGTTCCGCCCGCCTTGGCCTCCCAAAGTGCTGGGATTACAGGTGTGAGCCACCGCGCCCAGCCCCAGAACAAGTTTGTAAGGTGGAGCATAGGATTGTGCATGGTAACAATGCCCCACCACACTGCCCACTCACTCCTGGGATTCAACAGCTGCGTGCAGAGGCTATGTGCCCAGGACAAGTCACACTAGTGTTAAACTCTGTTGTCCCCTACTGAGCCACAGGACATGGTGTTTGTTTTAGTGTGGGGAACTTTTCAGCTTCCCAGGCTTGGCTTGAGAGCCTGCACATCCATGTTTGGTTTCCAGCTTTCCTGATAACGTTATCCTCTCTGTTAGAGCTTTCCAGCTCAGCCCTAGCCCGGCTTTCAGTGATCCACCTCGCCAGGATTCTGACCTTATCCTTGACAATCTGGACAGGCCAGCTTCTCCCAAAGGCTCAGAGTTGCTCCCACCTCCATGCTCTTTCCTCCCTCCCTTTACTTCATCTGGGTGGGTATTTGGGGGAGTGGGGAGAAGAAACGCATAGTGAGGAGTGGTCAGTAAAGACAGAAGTTATCATTAGAAAACCTTGGGCAGTTTACAGTTTTTTCAGCAGCAAAATAGAGATAGTAATTATGTAGTATGAAGGGAGGTGGTTGTGAAGGTTGAATGAGTTCACATATGTAACTATAATTGTCTGGCAGAGGGAGGGAGAGAGGGGAAGGGAGACAGTAGTTGCGGGGTGGGGGAGAAGAGAGAGAAATTGATGCGTGACTAGTTGGATATAAAAAATGCATCAAATCAAAAATAACATTGGTGTTTTAGTCCTCAATGCTAAAAGGAGGTGGTCATGAATAAAAATTATATGTCTTTTTAATGAGACATTTTGTTTTGGAGACAGTCTGTCATTCTGTGGTCATGTTAAACTTAACAGGTAGAAATAGCCAGTAAGTCATTCATTCATGAGACTGTGAAGAAAGCATGTTTGGATGCATCCATAGTCATGGAATCTTTGGTTCGCATCTTGCCTTTGCTACTTGCCAGTTGGGAGATCTGTTTCCTCCTATGTGGCATGGGAATATTAACCCCTCTCTCCTAGGATTGGTGGCAGTAGTAACTAGAACACCCTCCACAAATCAAATAACTCATTGCTTTGCATACTGTCACCACTGTTGCCTTGTTGTAGATAGCAGAGTGGAAAATGAATCCTCTTTGAATACTAGAGACTGGGTCTAGGAAGCTTCAGTGTCGAGTGATTTGGAACCGTGAGGATCAGTGAACTCCACCCTGAGTGCAGTTCTTTTAGGAAATAACTACCATGAGAAAGAGGAGGGAACAGCCTGAGGTGGGGCACTCAGGAAGGTGTCTCTGTGCAGTGAGGCAGAGAAAAGACCTTTGGGTTTGATACTGAGACAGACTTGGCATTATGCTGGGAAGGCAGTTTCTGTGGATCATTACAAATATACACACCATGACACAGAGCTTCTCTGTTTCTTGTCCCTTACAGAAGTTGAAGGAGCGCTTATTAATAGCCTTTGTGTTTTGTTCAACTGTGGTTACATTTTTAGATATCTTTGAGGGTTGAAAACCAACCAGCCAACCTACAGGTTGGTTACTCTAGAACCTTAGTTTTCTGTGTAGAGGAACTGTGGGTGCTCAGAAAGCTGAGAAAGGTGGGGAGGTGAGGAGAGGAGGAATCACTGGGAATTGTGTGGCTGGAAGCAGACCCTGGGCATTCGATGGAAATCTAGTGAGTCACGCTGTGGCCAACACTTTTTTCTCTTTCTGCTTTGCCACAAGAGGAAGAAGGAGTGGTGAGGTCTGAGGTAATTTTGTAGAATTGATGCTGCATGTGGTTCTGAGAATGCCAGATATAGAGAGGTTTCCTCTGCAAGACAGCATGGGCGGGAAGCCTTCCAGAACCCCTTTCCAGAGCGGGAACCCATCACAGGGTACACTTTTCCTACGGTAGCCCCGTCTTGGCTGATTTGAAAAGACGGCTTTTCCCAGGGCCTCTTAGAACTTGTGCTTAGCAAAGGATCTGTGTTTCCCATAGGAAATAAAGTAAGCAATTTAATGAATTTTTAAAATAAAAGTTGAAATGGCTTGCATCTTGTTTCTATCTTCTCCTCTCAAAAAGCCTAGTTTTTCCTTTTTTCGTCCTAGTTTTGAAGTCTGAGTAGTTGGCCTTTGTAGATATTTTGTAGAATTTTTCTCTCCTTCTTTCAAACTCCCCCAAGCAGTGAGCAGGGTGGGGGCAGGGGTGCGTCTCACTGAGTTCAGTGCCCACTGCACTTACCCACTGGCGACACTTCCAGTAGAATGCAGGTATTTAAAGGCAAGGGAGGATCTTCCCATATTGTCTTGTAATATTTGCCATTACTCCGTATTTACTAGCTTTTTTGCTCGATAAATGTAGATGATAATGTATGTCCTTCCTCCTCTGGTCTCTTTCGGCAAATTCTAAATATCTTAGACTTACTTCACATGGCTCCTTTTCTGGGAGATCATTTCTTCTGCCTCTCCCAGGACAAAGTGGCCCACCCTTCACTCCTGGAACACCCATTTTATGTGTGTTTATGTTGACTGTTACTGACTCATGAATCACTTTGTCCCATCATTATTTAAGTATCCTTCAAAGGACTTTGAGCTCCCAAGTGCTCAACTCCCCAAGTGCTTATGAATCACTTTGTTCCGTCATTATCTAGGTGTCTTCATGGGACTTTAAGCTCCCCGAGTGTGCCACAAGAACTTGGCACAGAGCTGAACACATGGGGGACCCCACTACAGAAATGCCAAATGGGAGGAAGCCCTGTAGGCCACGGAGTGTTCAGAGGCCGCCCCTGATGTTAAGCTGCATCCCATATGTAGATAAGGGCCACAGCTTCATCTACCCAAGGGGCCCGCAAGGGGGTGAGGTCTTCCTCTCCAGGGTGTGTTCCGTGATCTCTTTTTTGTCTCTCCTGTCTACGTCCCTGTTGGTAGATCAGTAATCAGTCATAAAAATGTAGCCTATCTTTTGAATATAGAAGGCCAGTATGGCATGTATGACAGTGATAAGTTTATGAAGGGGAAGTAATTTAGATAACTTGAGAAATTACGACCGTGTGACATAGTCATTGTGTGATACATATTCTTTTCACTTCTGGGTTATGTCCTATAATTTTTGTGAAATGAGACTAGGAAGTTTCTGTCATTGCTTGTTTTCACAGGCAAATTCAACAAAACAGTATGATGGAAGCAGACATCAGAGACCACTGACCCTGTGTTGTTCTCTATTCCTAACACTGTTTAGCACCTCACACGTGTTATTTTATTTAATCCTTACAACAACTTTATGAAGTGGATCTGTCTCCCATTTTGCAAATGAGAAAAGAGAAGTTTCAGTGACACAGTGAGCTTAGGAGACTTTCCCCCACTTTACTTAGTCTGTAGGTAGCAAAGCTGGAACCTGAATGCTCATCGTACTGGTTGCAGAACCTTTCTCTGCACTGCTCAGTCTGTGACACTGTATTTGGGAAATTAGCAGCATTTTCTCTTTGTTACTACAGGGGAAAATAAACTATCCTACTAATTGTGTGTTTTATGTTCCCAGGGAAGCAAAGGTGCCTACCGGTACCACTGGCAAAGCCACAATGTCAAACACAGTGGTGTGGACGACATGGTGCTGCTCTCCAAGATCACAGAGAACTCCATCGTAGAGAATCTAAAGAAGAGATACATGGACGACTACATTTTTGTATCCTTTATGGGCTTCTTTGGACATTTCTAAGTGGTACTATGATATCCACAGTTAAATTGTGGCTTTATGCTTGGTGCAGTGGGTCACCTGTGCAATCCCAGCACTTTGGAAGGCTGAGGCAGAAGGATTGCTTGAGCCCAGGAATTCCAGACCATCCTGGGCAATGCAGGGAGACCTCGTCTCTATTATAAAAAATAAAAATAAAAATTGAACTTGGGGCTTTATTCCTGGGTTGAGAAAAGCCATCTGAAAGTCTGGATGGATGCTGTGTGTGCACATCATTTTCAGCATTTCAGAATGAGGTTTTGTATGTTTCTATCACTTAGTTTAGGCTGTGCAAAGGGCAAAGATGATGCCAGATTATTCTCCTGGCATTTCACAAAGTAAAGATGCAACCAGTATTTATCTATTTTAATCCATAATATTGTCCCTTTGACATGCTCTAGTCATGTATGTGGTATCTAAAACCTCTGCTCTTCCTAGAAGAAGTCCTGGTTTGCAAACAGTTCTACGAATAATGCATCCTGATTACAAAGCAGAGAGATTTAAGTCTGAACTTAAAGGCTTAAAATTTTTGCCAGTTTTTCTGCATTTTAATGTTTACTAAAGGAAATGTGGGAAGTGAAGATCGACTATTGAGAATGCCTGACATTCTTGAGTTGTTCTTTATGTTTTAATTTTAGATTGCCAGATGCCATTTTTTATGCAGAATGGAAATTTGACTCAAATATGTGTTGACTTCGTTATCAGCAGGGAACTGTGATATTTGCTTAAGTTCCTGTAGGATTGAAGAATTTGTTTGATGCAACTAGGTAAAGACAGACTAGTGAAACAATTGTGAGAGTTAGTCATGGACATGCAAAGCTCTGTGTTAAATCTGTGTAATAGTGCCAAAAAGTTTACCGTTGATGCTGACGGTGTCTTCCGAAAGTATGGTGTCATGGATGACTTATTAAAAAGTAGAGTCTTTGCCACTGATGCAATATACGTCTTAGAAATTTATCCCAAAAGGCTTGGGGAGGAATAGTTTTCACATCAGTGGCATACTATGATTACTTAGACTGCTCGTTTGACTATTGCTAGAAGCACTGGAACCTATGCAATAATAACTTTTGCAGGGACTGCCTATCCCATCGCTGTTAAGCAGGGGGGTTCAACTGAACAGGTATTTAGCAAACAATACTATTAAATAATTGACAGCATTATTCCAAAGCATTTGCACCATTCTGACCAGTACTCTGCTGTTTCTTATTTACTATAAGGGAATTGTATCAATATCTATGTAGTTAAACCTCTAAACCTCTGCTTTCAAGGATTAACAGATATAGTTGGATTTATTGGCTACATTATAATAGCATCATTTAAAATTTTTATTTTATTTTTACAGCACTTTGGGAGGCTGAAGCGGGTGGGTCACTTAAGGTCAGGAGTTTGAGACCAGGCTGGCCAACATGACGAAACCCCATCTCTACTAAAAATGCAAAGTTAGTGGGGTATGGTGGAGTATGCCTGTAATCCCAGTAACTTGGGAGGCTGAGGCAGGAGAATTGCTTGAACCTGGTAGGCAGAGGTTGTAGTGAGCCAAGATCGTGCCACTGCACTACAGCCTGGGAGACAGAGCAAGACTCCGTCTCAAAATAAATAAATAAATAAATAAGTAAATTTATTTTATTTTTATTATTTAATTTTATTTTATTTTATTTTTTTTTTGAAAGAAAGGAAAAGAGAGGAAAGAAAGTGAGAGTGAAAGAAAGAAAAAAAAAGAATGTACGAGAGAAAGAAAGAGGAAGAAAAAGAGGGAGAGAGAACAGGATTCTTGTTCTAC